>JANSTW010041605.1:0-14377 GCA_027564275.1 Diadocidia ferruginosa
TATCAAAGGTGGAGTGTTGTCAGCAACTCGCACTAGCCATATATTTTGGTGATCAGTGGGGCGGGTTTTACACTATAGGAGGAACCCTAAATACCCTAAATACCCTATTATAGATAGTTTTAAAGCGTTAAATTTGCACTTAACTAAATACAAGGAAACATAATTTGTATGTACTATTTATATTATTATGATCAAAAGTATCATAATATATGTAAACGTAAAGCAAATATTATATTTGTACATAAGAAAAATTGGAAGACCACTGCTAACTATATATAATAATAATGTATAAGAGAAAAATGTAAGACAAAGAAAACCTGTTCCGTTATTACAACATTTTGCAATATGCACAATAATATTATATGGATTAGCTAACAGAGACGAACATAATGCATTGATGGCATAAGTGCTTCAGCTTACTGAAAATTGAACCAAATTGTATGAATTTGTATACTAATTATATTTTGATGTTATAAATAATATTTTTGTTTTATATAAACCTGTGTTTGTGTACTTTTAACAAATTGTATCCAGAATAAAGACAAAAATATAAAAAGAGTCACTTAGTACAAACAAATGTCCCTTTAAAATGTCCTCTTTTGGCCACTGGTATAGCATAATTTACAATGCTAACAGTTATATTATTTGAATATTATAGGTAAAAATTGTCAAAATAATAAAGCGAAAATTGTTAAAATGTAAACTAAGAAAAAAATTTACAGTATCCTTAAAACGATTTTAATATATAAAATTATCGCCTGACAATCGGATATAACATTTTTTTATATCCGATGTATAAAAACGGACTTAGTGTGATAAAAGTGATTATAACGCCAAAATGATATGCTTTTTCAAAATATTATTTTATATAATATTCTCTTTGAAATGTGGTTTTTTAGTCGCTGAAATTTCATATACGGAAAATTTTATATTCAATATAATAATTCGTAAGAGTTATTAGAATATATACGGCCAATTTACAGGATTCAATATTAATGTTGTCAAAAAACATTCATATTGCTAAAATTAATTTTCATTTAAACATTTGATCAGATAGAGTGTATATATGGGATGATGGTTGCATAGTAATGTGCAATCTACAAAAAAATAAATAATATTATATTATATATTTTTTATTACACACTTGCTTCCGTTAAAAAAAAAATCACGCTTCGTGCCTGCTGACTATATGTCATGTATTATGCTGTTAAATCATATGTTGCAAAATATTTAAAAAAATTAATTTTTTTTTGCACTTTGTGTACCTCTACCTAAATTATATTATTTTGTTTAAATTTAAAAAAATTAGATTATATCTATTTATTTTAAGACTATGTATGCCTATAGAAGTAACAGTCATGCGATACGATACAACAACGGGCATTTATTTTTAAATTACTTTAATTTAGAAATTATTACATGATTAACTATTTTCGTTTTCTATTTGTTTACAAACATAAAAAAATTTTTAAATTAAAAACAAAAAGGGAATATTACAAAAAAAAATTGTAAACTGAATCGAATAAAATTGTTGAGACATTTTAGACTTAGACTTATTCCGAACTAGGGTGTACCGACAATTCCCCGTAACTGCAGTTTCTTCTATTGACTATTCCTCGAAACAATTTTTTTTTTAATTTTTTTTAAATAATGTTAATTTAATCAAAACAATAAAATATTAACTTTTTTTCATTCCTTCAATTCGAAGAAGTTTTAGCTCAAGCGAATTATAAAATCGGATGGTAAAAGATTTTACGAAAGCCAAACATTACAAAAAAACTCACTAGTTCAATTATAAAATATATATCTAAAGACAATACAAGCTAAAACCAATAATATTACAAAAGTATTCACTTTTCATTGACCGATTAGCCTGTTTCTAAATTTAAAAATTATCAAAACAAATTTTTCTTACCAAAAATAAATTCTAATTATAATTGGAGTTTAGTTTTCGGAAAAACAATTTTAACCCCGAACTAGAATAAGTTGTATGTTTTAAAAGTAACTAAATTTATATCTTCTCAATCCTTTAGGTTTCGGCTGGACAACATTTGCATTTGAGTGGTGATCTTAAGAATAATGTTTCTGTGGCCGCTCAACAAGGTGTATATTTTAGTCAACAACAACAGCATCAGCAGCAGCAGCAACAACACCAGCAACAACAACAACAACAACAGTCACAACATCCAACACAATCACAGCCGCAACAACACCAACAAAGTAATAATAGCAATATTCCAAATAATCAAACACCAAATTCTCAAAGTAAGTTGTCGCAATTTTAATTAATCGGCTTTTTAATAAACTGTAATCTCTTGGTCATCACTCAGGTACATCATCAAATGAATCTTACACAGTTTCACAGTCACAAACAATTAACTTTACACAACAAACATTACGACAACGACAACAACAACAACAACAGCAGCAACAGTCAAATGCTGGTGCAACCGGAACGCCTGGAAATGGTGCAAATATGTCAGGACAACAGTCTGGCATGTCAGCATCAATTCCACCGAATTCAATGACCCAACAAGGTGGCACTGGCGTTGGTAATGTTGGGAATAGTGGTGTTAGTGGTGCTAGTACTGCTGGTCCAGGTGTTGGAAATATACAAAACAATAATAATCCTAATATGGTATCCATGTCACAAAATCAACACATTTCTGCATCCGGTCTGGGATCTTCCAATGTGGGAAGTATTGCAAATCAAAATGCTGTTCTTAACAGTCAAGGCATGCCGACAAATGCAAATAATCCAAATAGCAATATGATAAATCAGCAACAAGCTATGGGTAATCAAATGGGAATTGGTTCTCACATAGGACAAGGTCCGAACATGATGTCCATGGGACAAAACCAAGGTATGGCTAGTGCTGGTGCTGGCATGGCAGCTGGAATGAATCAGCCGGTGGGTGTAGGTGGACCAAATAGTATGGGACTGGTTTCAAATCCAATGGTGGGTGCAAATGGATTGGGAGGGCCAAATGCAATGATGCCAAACGCTATGAATCCAAATGGTCCAATGATGAGACACGAACAAGCCAAATATTTGCAACAGCAACAAATGATGCGAGCACAAGCAATGCAACAGCATATGGCTGGCAGTAGGCCTCCACCACCTGAATATAAAGCCAGTCCAATGATGCAAGCACAAATGATGCATCAAGCCGGTGGACGTTTTCCGAATACAGCGGCAAATATGAGAAGGCTCGGCCAGCAACCGATTCCACCATCAGGTAAGATATTTTTTATTCACACTGTTCAAATTCGTTTACTTTTGACGATCTTTTCGAAAATGTTCATATTTTGCCTTTTTTACCAAAAGTGATTGTATGGTAGTCTTCTTTGACCTAAAGCCTCCAAATGTAATCCACTCAATACTCATCTTCTCCAAAATCTGAACAAATCCGTTCACTAGGGAAAAACTTGCCTTATAGTTATAACTATGCTCGAATTTTTTGCCCATTTATATTAAAAATAAAATTGCACTAGCGGACAGCTCTGGCTAACAAATTTGTTCAATATAATAATATTTAACTCCCATGCAAAAATGTCAGCAATTATTTTTTGAAATTTGAAGGCCGACTAATTTTAAACGGTCGGTTTTGTTCCATTCAATAAATATTCTATTAAATAAAATTAAATAAAATTAACTAAATAAAATAAGTTGAAATTAAATTAATAAAAATTAAATAAAAAAAAACCTATTTTAAATATTTTAGAGATGTCTCAACACGTCAAATGGCCGTTTATGGATTCTGCTTGATACTAAAGCAATTACGAAATAATAATGCACGACGAACGGTCGTCAATAGTGGCCGTGAGTCAAGTCAATTTAGTATTTCCGGTTATTCGTTAATGTCGCCGGTCGTCTCGAGCACAAATAATCCGCAAAGACACTTTGATATGTCAGTACTGGAAATCATTGGAATGTTACGAAAATGTAACAATCAAATGTACGAAATTAAACAGACGTTATACGATGGTAGGCTTTATTTGTTTAAATTTTGGGATTAGAGTGTTTAAGTTTTTAGTTAGTTTTGATGTAAATTTCTTTGTATACATTTTTAGAACTTACTGCTGTGTATATAATGCATATTTATGACGATATTAATTTTTGTTTATTACTGCAGGACTAACAAAGGCAATTAATTTCAATCCAAAATTAACGCCTCACGTTCTACAATTTTTGGAATTAAATTTTCAAAATTATTTCCAAATTGACGATTTAAATTGCTCCATCAAATTCGATTTATTGATACGAGAAAAAAATGACGTCATCGAAGTTTGGGACGATTTGGGCAGATTAATGCAAGTAATCGGTCTGTGCATCATCACTTGTGAGCAAAATGAATTTCAAAATGATTTTACGATGATCAAGAAACTAATGGAATCGTTGATGAATCGCATCGAAACGGTTTCGTTGGAACAATTGGGATTGGTGGGTCGTTTGGTGTGATGCATTTCATATTTAATTAATTTTGTTTCATGTTTAGATAGGAGCATTAGATCATAAGATGAACTATATCTGTTGTCAATATCTGAATTGCGTTGAGGCTTTAATGCACTATGCTATTTGGGGTACCACGAAAGATAATAATTATTTGTCAAAACTATTAAAATTATTTAAACATCACACGGAAACGATGGAATCGATAAAGGTAATTATGTCTTCTTGTTCTCTTGCTCCTATTAAGAATTCTATTTCTAGGCATCAAATATATCGAAAAAATTTAAAAAAGGTAAAAAACGAAATGAAAATGACGATGCGGATGGCACATCACAAGCGTCTACTCATACTAGCTCAACGACAAGTGTACCGAACCATCTGAAACCGGTACTGTTTCATCCGGAGAATATTTGGGAACTAAATACGTTGGAGAGATTTTTACGCGTTATTTATGAGTATGTAATGGCTGTTAATTTAGGCGAAACAGTTTTTAAAAACAATTTTGTTTTACATGTAAAAAAACTGGCTCGTAGCATCGCCTCGCTTAATATTGATTTGTTGTCTTAAAACTATTTTATTAACTTTTACAGTGACATAGTTTCTTTTGCGACCACCGATCAAACGAGTGCCATTCGATCAAATCGAAACCTTAGTCGATACGTTCTACAAGTTACTTCGGTCAAAATCGAAAATCTACGAAAGTTGCCCGAACACCGTCAAGTCAAGTACAGTAAATCGGCATTTTTGCACTTGTGTCAGGTTACACAAATTATATTTGAAAAATGCATAAAGAATTTGGCAAATTTGTGGGAAAATTTCGACGTAATATCGGCACAGCAGAGCGTCGAAAGTTTTCGACAATGTTTATTGACCATGGACACTTTGTATTCGAGAAAGTCTAACGAATTTTTACTGAAAATATGTAATTGGAGTATTATATTATCCTTAACATCCCGCATGAACAAATAACGACTCTCTTTTATAGTTTCTTATTTAATTACTTGGAAGTAATTGTTTTTTTTTTAAATATTATTAAAAACGTTGCCATCTTGATTTTTAGCCATCATGAATAACGCTGCCATCTTGGATTTGCAAGGACAAATTTTGTTCTTTGTTGTTCAAACTTTGAATTCATTCGTACTCTCGATTCGAACAAACACTAAACTATCCAATTTTATTATTCTGATTTAATAAGGTCAGTCTTACAGATAAATGAAGGTCGTTGTGTTCTAACGGGATATTGTTCTATTATATCGACAGAATAAATTTAATTTAATTTTTTTTCAGCCCACAATGCATTGCTGTCAAAAGATGAGAACATATTGATAATTGTAAATGTTTTAGAGGGTTTATTGGAAAAATTACTTCTCGAGGAGTACAGTTCCAGTGACGTTGACATGTATAAGATTCCGAATTTATTGCTACAATGCCTAGAGATCTTGTATAAATATATACAAGGACCTGACGATGCCCAGCCGATTAGTGATAGTGAGGTAAGTTTTAACATTTCATTTTTTTCCGTTACAATTTTCACTCAATATTCTTGTAGCCCATCAAAAAGACCTACAATTGGTTGTACAAATTTTGCACAGACAATGAAATTGACGGCCGAAATATGGACTATGTTCATTGTCTGTTGTTCAAGCAACGAATGAAAATCGATTACGGCATATTTTTCAATTCGATTTCTTTGCAAATTGCCGACTTAGCCGGATACATTCATGAGGTTTGGTAAAATTATAATAAAACAAAATGTTTTAATTTAAATATTTTTCTCTCGGACAGAAATCAGACGTAGAAATGTCACAATTTACTTTGAAATCAATAACATTAATTACAATGAACTCGACAATTTTGCACTTGTGTGCGACATTGAAACGACAAATTGAATCCATTGAGTATTTCATAGTAAAGGCGAAAAGTTTTCATGCAAAATTGAAAATTGGCGGGCAGGGTAAATCGGAACAGTGTAAGTGATGGGAATTCGAACGATTTCGATATCAAATAAAAAACTAAACTCCCTTTAGGTGTCTACATGATGAAAACGACAGAAATGAAAATATGTACTCAACTAATAAATATCGGAAATGTTGTGGTTCATTTGACCAATTGCCGCATACCGTTGGGACAATGTATGGACTCTTTGCTACGGTTACTCATTCAATATTACATTTGCCTATCAAATATAACAAAACATTTCATTCTACGACATGGGACTCTGGCTGTATCGTACCAAGGAACAAGGTAAACGTATGCAGTTTACCCAGGTACTACACCAGAGCAATTTGTTAAGCAACTTTTTTCGTTTTAGCTTCATAACTTTATCCAGTAATTAAAAAAAAAAAAAAATTGTTCAAACTTTACTTGCATGTATCTTCGAATTTGTAGTACAGCACAAAGTTTGACCGATTTTTATACAAAATTGGTCAAATTCGGTCAAACCTAAAACTAAAAATTTAAAGATGCATGTAAATATTTTATTAAATTTTTGATTAAATGATTTAATACCAAATAATTCCAGCTTAGCGGTCTTAATTTAATTAAAAAACAATCTTTCGTCTGCCAGATCTGATGATGTTTATATATTAGACGAAACGTCTCAATAAATGATTTAGGCAGACGAAAGATAGGTTTTTTTTTAAATTATATTATGAATTGGGATTAAATCCTTTAATCAAAAATATTTCAATAAATGAATCATTTCTTTTTTACTTATTGGACCAAAGGGAAAAATCGGTCCAATAGCCCCCAGTAAAAGCAATAAAGTTGCTCCACAAATTTCTCTGGTGTAGTACCTAGGTTAAGTGATTTCGTATTTAAAATATCAATTTTTTAGATTCGATCAACTAGTTCGTCGTGCTGGTCGTTCGCTAGCGTCACGAGTCTACGGTCTCATCACCTATATTGAAGAGAACATTTTCGAGGGCAAAAATCGTCGTAAAATCGATGCTCGACTGGACAAAGCCAAAGTTATACGAGAGACAAAATTCCTGCCGAAATTAATTTTGCGTATCGAAAGTTTCAATAAATTTGTCTTGTGTTTGGGTAAAAAGACGAAAATTGATTTATCACAAAATTTACACACCGGAACGGTTCGTGATTTTCGCATTAAGACATCGGAATTGCGTGACGTGCTAAATAAAACGATCGAAGAAAGTCTTAACATTGAAGTTGATGAATCCGAAATGGATGTAGCCGAAGTAAATGATTTGGACGAAGACGAAGATGAAAATGTTGATGAACCAGAGGCGGAAATCGATGTAGAACCTCCAACACCTTCAACATCGCAGACTAGCACAAACTCGTATACGATCATACAAGACAAACCATCGACGGCGATTGATGTGACACGCCACGATATTGCTTTGAAAAATTTAGAAAAAATCAATCAAAATATTAAACGAAAAGAACGTTTAAAAGAGTCTGTTGATGAAGATCAGGATGATGATGAAGATGATGATGATAAAGTGGGTGGCAGCTCTGTTATAATACCGGTCAAAAAGCGCAAACGATCAAAACCAGTTGTTAAACTAAATAAGAAATCTTTGTTGAAAAAAACCAAAAAAAAGGAGTAAGTAAAAGAGTTTGGATTAATTCCATTTTTTTTATATTTTTAACCAATTTAAATAAAACAATATTTTATTCGTTATTAACTGTAAAAGTAGAAATTTGATTTACCAGCTGTTATTTTTACCATGATTTGAAATTTATGAAAGATTAGAGCGTTGAAAAGTGTAAATCAAAAGATGGTTTGTTCGCAGTCTACCATTTTTTCCTAAAGAAACCCTATGAATGTTAAACAATTTGTTTTTATAAAAAAAAACATTAGTTCAATGAATTTTCTGAATTTAATATGATACCAATGTATTAGTTATTTTAGTTATGCCTAAATCGAAAAAAAAAACAGTTTTCCACATAAACGTGATTTAGGCTGAGCGCACACTATAGCCGATACGAAACGTATCGGTGCGAAGAGTCAATTTTTTACATTTAAAAACAACAACAAAACTAAGCTTTATGCGACTGCAGCGAAGATTTTCTGTTTTTTTCGGAAAGACACGAAGGGTTGAAAAAAAACCATTCACAAGTTTTCATCGCAGAATAAATCTGAAACTGACCTACACGTTTTGACATTTCTACCAGGCGAGTATATAAATATAAAATCAGAGAAGAACACTTTTTCAATTTTTTTGGTTTAAATCGCATAATATTTAAGGGCATATTTTTTGTTTGTTTCAGGAAACATAAATTTTCTGATAATTCCCCCAAAAAATAAATTTTGTATCATGAAAATCGGTTATTAAATGACGGAGATACATGAAAATGAATTCAAATTAGCCATCTTGAATAATTCCACCATTTTGTTTTTTATGCACAATTTTTATTTACAATTAAAACTTGAAATTCCAAAGTTTTACAAAATTATATCAATATTTCGACATATTATAAAGGATTTTTTTTAAGACGCCCGCGCCGTCTTGAATTCTTTGTTTTTGAAAATTTTGTTAACCATCTCTATATAAAATGATATACAGTTGCCGCAGCTCAAGGAAATTCCTCTCTTTATTGGGTTTTCTCATTCTCTGCCTTTGGTAGCCGATGCGTTGGGAGCCTAATCATTGCATTAATACGGCAGTCGATATTCCTACGCATCGATTGGCCGACAACCCAAGGCAGTGAATAAAATAGGTTTATTTTTTCTTTTAAATAATCGTGTGGGTTAATAATATGTTGTGCAGTTTTTTATTAATTCTCTAAAGAGTTGCCATCTTGATTTATTACGGTCAAGCAATTAGTAGCCATCTTGGATTATGTTTTAGAAAAATTGTCCAAAAGACTAGCAAAATTTGACGGTCTACGAATTAACAGTGACGATTCTCTATTTTTTCGGTAAGACACGAAATATTGAAAAAAGCAACATTCGTAGGTTTCTTTGGAATAAGTCTGAGAGGATGACATGGCCAAGAAGTTTGTATAATTATAATACTATATACATGGACGATGGACATGACATACTCCTTAAAGTTGTCCATAAATTACATAAGTATATAGTTTTATTCATTAGTAACCGCCATCTTGCAAATATTGTTCAAAAGACCAGCAAAATTTGACGGTCAAGCAATTAGCAGCCATCTTGGATTTTTTTTTTCCATTGAAGTATTATCCAAAGGACTAGCAAAATTTTACGATCAACCAATTATAGCAGCGAAGATTCTCTATTTTTTCGATCGTATCGGAATTCAATATCGACTCGATAAACGACTCGGTAATATCAAGTTTCTTTATCGGGCCTCAGTAGAAGCTTTTAAAAATTTGACATACGATTTGATTTTCCTAATTTGAATGACTTTGATATCACTGTAGAGGCAGAATTCTGTTTGAGAAGATCACCAAAATATTCTTTGTTCATTGTAGGGGCAGAATTCTTTTTGAGAAGATGGCCGACAATATTTTTAGTTCATTATATAGGGGCAGAATTCTTTTTGAGAAGATGGCCGACAATATTTTTAGTTCATTGTAGGAGCAGAATCCTGTTTGAGAAGATGGCTGTCAATTTGGCAACAGATTTTGCGATTTGCAAGAACTTTGTATAGATTAGATTTTGGGGCACACCATATTTGAAAATGAGAGGATTTTAACGTTTGTATGAAAAAATATCGAAGTACAAACATATAAGTATAGGGGTTGTGTCCAAGAACATGTCTATTGTCCAATAAAAGGTCTTGACAAGGACTTCAATTTTAGTTCTAAGGAGTGTATCGTTCTCCCTTCAGCCTCCAGAACAAACGTTTTTCAGGGCAGACCATCAAAGTTTGGAGAGAATCTGAGGCGCGGAGGGAAGGGGGGGGGGATTTCAACATATTTACCTTTGATTAAATCGTGTGTACTAAGTAGTTGTAGTAACTATAGGTCATATTACTAAAATAAATAAAAATCCGAAAACAAACGATTTTCCTAAAAAAAATTCCGAATATAATAAATAATTTTATTTGATTTTTATCTCAATTTTTTTTTTTAAATAAAAAATAGCAAAATATATATTTTTCACGCATAGTTTGAGTTGATAGCGGGTTTTAACAACCCCCCAAAAATAAAATATTATAAATTATCAAAATTTACACAATATTATTAATTAAAACTAAATTTAAAAGTTTTTTATTAAGTTACATTTTTCACCATTTTTGGAAAAATCAAATAAATTACAAAATAAATGATTAAAAATGTTCATTTAATTTTTGTATTAAAATATATACGCGCGGTGCAACGCAAGCATTTTCGAAGTTGCGCCAACATTGTCTAACATAGTTTTGTCGATCCAAACGTTGAGATGGGTCGCAGAGGTACCGTTGATGTCGATTGTGCTGCCGAAGAAGAAGAGGCTGCCGTCGGCTGTTTCGTTGTGTCGGCGGCGGCGATGGCGGTTGTTTCTTCTTCGTCATCGGTGTGTTTCACTTTATTCGGTGATGAGACTAGTAAATTGACGGATATGTGAACGGGGTGCACCAAGTTTGAATCCATTTGTATTAGTTTAGATTCGCCATTTTTCTCTAAGCTAATCGACTTGATGTCGGTGGTTTGGGAATGTGCAACTTGTCGTTGTTCATTCAATGAATACATTGTTAATCTGTGCAGAAGAAAGAGATTAGGGACAACATCATTTAATAAAAACCTTTACCTTTACCTTATGAGAAAATTTCGTTTTGTTTGAAAACTCAGGATTCGCTCATTTTCGTGTCGATGATGCCGCTTTATACTTAACTGTCCGCCATCCATTATCAGTATTAAGTCTAGGCCAAAATTAAAGCCAGTCCATCGCCATTTATGGTAACCTGGTTCGGGTAATATGCGGGCACAACGCAGACATGTACTTAAAAATACATCCTTATCACATTCGGTTGGCCCACTGTCTAAAGACTGATCAATCCTAAGCAAATCATTCCATTGTGACAGCAGAGGATCGTGCAACCAACTAGGCGGAATGAGGCGATCATCAATTACAAGGGACAAATCAATCGGATGATTCAACAGATATTGTATGCGCAAGGCTTTAAATGGGTTTTCAAATTTCCTACCCTCTTTCTTCTGTAGAAATGGGGTTTTATCTACAAAAAAAAATTAAATCAACAAACGATAGACAAATTTATAATAACAAAATTCTCACCTTTCATATTGGCAAAATAATTCAAATGAATCGATTTTTTTTCGTCCACTTCCATGTGCTCTGGGTTCAGTTGCAGATAAACCCATAATCTTAGAATTAAATAAACGGAAAATTCTGTTTGGAATACAAACAGTTCAGAACTTCTAACTAGTTCGGTCATCAATGAAACGCTAACGTTTCGTAACCATTTTGTATTTTGACTATAATAATTGAGTAAATTTACTAATAACCAATTGAATGTTGCAGTTTTAACACTTTGTACACCATACTCACAAGCCGCTTCATAATAGGGAATAGCTGTCTGAAATTAATTAATTTATTTGATTAGTAAAATGGTCCTTGTGCTCCCTCGCTTTGGAGTAAAGGACACGAGAAGTCGCTTAAGGATCTTAACTTAAAACCAAGACAAAAAATTTCACGAAATGCAATTTAAAATTTAAAAAATAAATTACCTCTCCAAAGCACGTTTCATTCATTACTTCAGCACATCGATCAATCAGACTGTCCAATTGAAATAGGGTTGCTGTTGCTAATACATTTATGACACTTTTCGGTTCAATTGTAACCTCTCCCGCATACAATGAACCAAACACAATATCTAAGGCTAGAAGTTGAGAAAAATATTTATTATATAGAATTTAATTATAGTTATGTCTCGTATATATTCGCTTACCCTCGGCATTTATTTTCGGATCGATTATTTCGATGCGAACATAATTCTGTGTTGCCTCTCGCCAATTACCCGAAAACATACTGGCAAAGTAGGGACTCTGACCCAAATAGACTTTATGTAAATGCCACACCTTACCGACGGCCATAACATCAATGTCCGATGTTTTTTCATCCTTATACAATGTTTGATAGATATATTGCGCCGTTGACAAGAGTTTTTTCCTAAAAAGGACCGGAATTAATACTTACGAATTTCCCGCATAAAAGTTCGTCACACTTACTTTTTCGGTGTGTTCAAAGAACGTTCGCAAATGCTTTCGTCACTATCATCATCTGTCACACAACGTTTTCTTTTCCGATTGCCACGGGAAGCTATCAGCTCTGCTACGCTTCCTACACAATCTAGCGGTGGTATTTTGCTTAAGACAAAGCCCATATTAGCGGACGCCCTGCGGCATGTATATATTATTTGAAGGATATTGCAGCTAATCTACCTGAAAAATATCGATTTAACAAAAAAGGATATATTAATCTCAAATTCAATCTCATTAGTTTTTTTTTAAATATGTATAAATGTAAAGGGCGGAATTTACACCGTATATAGTTGCATAAACAAAGCATATAGGAATTTCTTAAACATATTTTAAAACCGAAAATATCCGCCATCTTCGATAGGTTTAAAAACTTCTTACAAGTTTAAAAAAAATCACAAAATCTAGTTATTATTTATAGTTAAAAAGAATTTTGTTATTATTCGTTAAGACGAACGAGTTATTAAATGTTCTGTGATTTGACGCCATCTTGAATAACGGCACCATCTTGAATATCCCAAGACATATTTTTGCCTACTTATAACATACTAAATTTCTTGAAACGACGTCATTGGAAGCCTTTATTTGTTTTTTATGAAGTATTTGATTTTTTGACACCTTTCTACGAATTTAAAATGATCAAACGACAAATTAAATTTAATTGAAAAAAAATCCACAAACTTAAAAAAACTCAAAAACTGTATAAAAAAATAAAAAAAAAAATAGAAGAAAGCTCAATTAAACCCATTTAGAACATAATATCTTGTTTTTCATTCTCTATATCAACAGAAGATCAAATCCTCCGACTCACCTACCATACAATTTTTGTACGTTACTAAATTAAAAATCATATAGAAGGAATTCATGTATGAGAGTTGGTTATACTTTTCGTTTTCTGTGTGCCTTTTTATAAAAAGGATTTAAATTACTTTAAGAAACACTTTTTGTGATCCTTACATTTTCTAGAAATACTATACAGAAACAGAAAGAGATATGACAACACACAATTTTTTTTTGAAAAATAAGCCCCTAAAATTTTGTGCACAGAAAAAAACAATAAATTTGAGGTGAATTTTAATTTTATACGGCAAAAGGTATAGGAAAAAATATTCACCACGAAAATATAAACCCGAAGCGGTTTTTACTATGAAAATAAGCATATGCTTGAAAAATCAATTTATTGTGGTTTGACTGTAACGTAAATAAAATGTCGAAACATTTCTAAATTCCCGTGAAAATTGAGGTGTAAAACTGGAAAAATACCTATAAACAAATCCTAAAAATTTAAAAACCAAAAATTCAGCTCACAAAATTATATAAAAATTGGTTAAAAATCTCTAACCTCCCCCATATTTGGACGGACTTTTTCTACTAGTATAGAAATATTTTGTGTTGTTTGAATGTTTAATTAACTTGAAAATAAAAATTATTCTTTTGCATTTTTTCTGTATGAATAAGTATTTTGATAAACAAACTGAAAAAAAACTATATTTACACACCGCGACTTTGTGCGCTGTTGAATCTTTTGATTTTTTATATTTTTGTATTTTTGTAAAATTACGTCATTTTTACTTTTAATCTAAACTGGACTGATGATGTGATGCGACCAAAATGTGTGTGTACTGTCTATACACCAGATACCTTTTTTTGTATTTAAGAATTTGAAGCACAGGATGTCTCACATATATTATGCTATTATTTTGCGAACCTTTATAGTAGTGTTGGTTTTGTTCAATTGCGAATGGCCAAGAGTGTCGATGTTTGTGATTGGTTGGTACC
>JANSTW010041616.1:0-14372 GCA_027564275.1 Diadocidia ferruginosa
CTTTTTATTTTCAGGAACAAAAAATAAAAGTTTTTTTTTTTGCTTGTTTGTTTTTTTGTTTTATTTTGCATAGTATATATACTAGAGCTTTATGCTTTTTTGCTTGTGTCATTTTTAATTTAATTAGAGTATTATTGTTGAACAATGAACACAGTAAACAGTTTCGGTTTAAAGATCAAGAACCGATGCAATATATTATTGCTCAGTTAGTTGAGTCACGCACTCACGCATATATTCCAATAAAGTTGTCACGGAGGATACTGGATAGAGCATATTAATAGAACATCTGTCTACGCGTTAATCGAACTCAATAACTCATACATTGAATTCAGTCTGACTGAAATCCTTCTCAGAGTGATTTAAAAGTATAATTAGAACAATGTAGCAAAAGCGCTCAAAGTGTTTACAAGTGTTACACGCATACAAAGAAAAACCTATTAAATACAAGTATCTAAACAATCACTACAAGTGTAAAACTTATAAAAAATTAAAATCCTTTTTTGCATGCTCTAATCTTTTATATAATTGTAATAGTTTTTGATATGAGAAAATATATTAAATGCTTTCGAGTCCTTTATAAGGAATTAAAATTTTATATATTTTATCATTCTTCGGAAGCTACAGAGCAAACAACAAAAAAATGATTACATAATCAGATTTCATCAAACAACGGTAGAAGTATACAAACAATATAAAGGCATTTAAATTTTGATGATTTTTATCTATTTGCGGCACGTGGCATTGTTGGTCGTGTGCCATCTAACCACGTGCGAATTGATTATTCTTTAATATGCAATTTCCCAAAAATCGGTATTAACATTCTGTATAATAATACATATCATGAAAAACATTTCCTTTTGTATATAGTAGGTTGTAGGTACTATAAAAGGATATATATGCGAAATAAAGAATCATTACAGGAGCCACTGTGCACTTGCTCAAAATGATTCAAGTTTAAAATGCATCGCACGTGGTTAAAATTTTGGTTTGCTTTGGTTTTTTTTTTCTTCTGCGAATTTGCAAAAAGGCGGACAAGGACAAAATTCAAAATGTTCTCGTTTCTGTTGTAATTTTTCTATGGTATAGGTGTGAAATCAAAACATTGAATTTTGAAACATTTGCATACAAACTTTAAATCCCTCCCCTGCAGAAAGGAGGGTTTCCCCCAAAAGTCGTAGCATAATTTTTTTGTCGGGAGATGACCCTATATGACCTAGCAATCCCAAAACTACAAATCACTAAAAACTCAAAAATTAATTAATTTTGTTGCAGACTGTGTTTCAGGCGAAAATATTTGGACACGTAGGTGAAAAAAACTAAATTGTTTAAATAAACAAATATGATTTTATGTTAAAAAAAGAAAACAAAAGAGAAAAATCAAATTACAAACAAAAATACAGTTTGAAAACATAATTATAAATTTTATTAATAATTTCAATTGTTTGTACAAATAATAAAAACTAAAATGAAAAAAAAAATATTCCTTTCACCACGCATTTTATAATCCCGCATCAGTTTTTACTGTTTTTTCTCATTTAAAAAAAAATTAAAAGTGAAACTGAAAGTAAAAGTATAAAAAAGAAATAATTATAAATTCAACATCAAATAAATTATTTAGTTTTCTAAAAAGATAGAAAATCTTTTGATTATTTAAAAAAAAATATTTTAATTTTACCGACTGAGTGGAGGAAGTTCTTTATACTCTTCCAACATATACCCCGAAATTTATTGCAATAATTTTTTTAAAATATTTTTTTTAATTTAGTTTGTTTTCAGCAACTTTGACCAAAAATAAATATTAAAAAATAATTTAAAAATTTTTCCAAAAAATGAATATTCTTAAATTAAACAATTTTTTCCATCATTTTCAATTCAAGTATTTAAAAATAAAATCATATTTGTTTTAAATTTATTTATTTTTTAATTTAATATGAATTTAGCATAGAAATTGTTAAATAAATCTAAAAACTGCATATAATTGTTGCTGCAGAAAATGTCTCATCATATCGCGTTCCTGCTCTGCAAGAGTTACATTTTTTTAACAAGTTTACAACGCCATCTGAACGAATGATTCTTAAATTATCTATCGACATCATTCTATGTTCATAAATATGGCAATTACATTATAATTTTTAATTTATTTAAAAAAATACATAAAAACCATTTAAATTTTCTAAATGATTTTTTTGAAAGCCTTTCAATCTTGCAGAGCATGAGCGATATTTTCTAATTCATCTCGGGCGATAAAAATATTTGATAAGAAAAATCATTTTCTGGTTTAAAATAATGGAAAATTAAAAAGTTTTTTTTGCTGTTCAAAAAAATTATTGTAATTTTAACACAAAATTATATTTTTATTAAATTATTTGCTTCGGTAAAACTTCATCAGAATGCGCATATACATACAAGGGGCTGCTTGTAATAACTAGATATGTCACATGAGTCATATGAGAATTAGACATACAATTTTATGAAAACTAAAAATATAAATCAAATGCGTCAAACTTGTATTATTTTTTTCACATGTGACTGAGAGTCACGCATGATTCAATACAGATGCACGTGGTGCCATTAGGGTTAAATGATGATTTATGAGAATTAGACGTAAAATTTTATGAAAACTAAAAGTATAAATCAAATGCGTCAAACTTGTATCATTTTTTACATGTGACTGAGAGTCACGCATGATTCGATACAGATGTACGCGGTACCATTAGGGTTAAATGATGATTTATGAGAATTAGACGTAAAATTTTATGAAAACTAAGTCTAAATCAAATGCGTCAAACTTGTATTATATTTTTCACATGTGACTGAGAGTCACGGATGATTTATTACAGAAGTACGTGGAATGATTAGGGTTAAATAAAAATTTAATTCAAATATTAGTTTGATATAAACACAACTACTTACAGTTGTCCAAAGCAGCCCCTCAACAAAATATTTCAATCATTTGTTAAAATAAAATTTAATATTTAAAAAAAAATATATTTCAAAATTTAATAAAACAAATTATAATTTAATAATATCGTTTGTTGCACGGTAATTTTTTCCAAAACAAAAACAAAAATCTCTCTTCCCCAAAAATAAATAAAAAAAAATTAAAAAAAAACTGTTCTTTCTCCTTTGTTAAAATTCAATTGTTACATTTTGAAAAGGAAAGGAATTTATTAAAATTATTAAAAATTATATAAATCATATTTTCTTGTGGTTAATTTTTTTTTTTTTAATATTTACAAGTTAGAATGAAAAATAATTAATGATTATTTAAAAAACGAATTATAGAAATTTATTTTTGAAAAAAATCAATTTTTTAAAACAAAAGAACTTTCTTTCACGAAAAAAAAAACATTTAAAATAAAATCAATTTTCATTTTTTCTATATAATAATAATAAGTAATAGAATTAATAATAAAAAATAATTAATTAATTATATAATCTTTCTTTTAATTTTAATTTTCTTTTTAAATAATAGAATAATAATCTCCTCTGTTGTTGTTGTTGTTTTTCAATTATATTTTTATTTTCAATTTGCATGTTTTTTTGATGTTTGTTTTCAAATATTCAAGAGTTTATAGTTATTTTCGTGTTTTTTTTTTGTATTTTTAAATTTTATATATAAAGTTAGTTAAAAAAAGGAGCAAAAAAACAGAAAAAACAATTTATTCAATAACTTTTAAAACCTTTCCGATTGCAATGGTTTTATCTGAAAAGAGAAAGAAAACGGAAAATAGATTAGATTTTGTGTTATTTAAATTTTTTCCCAAACAGAAAGATTTTTCTCAGTGTACATTTTCATGAAAAAATTATAATATCACTTTTACATCATAGCAAATTAAATTCTCTACAACTTTCTTGAATACCATTTTCCAAAAAAAATTATAGTTGCGGAATTATTCACTATTTGTCGTGATTTTTCGAACTTTTGCGAATCTTTGAACGCAATGCGCGATGAATGATCGATGAATTTAAAAAAAAATATAATATACAGTTTTCTTTCCTTTTTTTATGTAGAATCTTTTAAGGCCTTAGCCATTTTCGAAAATAATTAATTTTCAAAAACGA
This sequence comes from Diadocidia ferruginosa, assembly GCA_027564275.1. NCBI lineage: Eukaryota > Metazoa > Arthropoda > Insecta > Diptera > Diadocidiidae > Diadocidia > Diadocidia ferruginosa. Next base: position 4,066 of record JANSTW010041616.1, read on the forward strand.
CCCACCCTAATGTTGAACCATTCACAGAAAATACCAGTCATCTACAGTCCAACTTCGAACCGTCAGTCCCGAGAGCGAAATCACTTACGCAAATCATGGGATAAGGGTGCGGAAATCATTCCGGAAATCGGAAATCATTTTCGGAAATCAGAAATCATTTTTGGAAATCAGAAATCATTTTTGCTAATCACGGAAATCGTTTTCGGAAATTACGGAAATCAAAAATCATTTTCAGAAATCATTTCGGAAATCACGGAAATCATTTGAGAAATCAGAAATCATTCGGAAATCATCAAATCACGGTAATCATTTCTGAAATCAGAAATCATTTTCGGAAATTACGGAAATCATTCGGAAATTAGAAATCATTTTCAGAAATCATTTCGGAAATCACGGAAATCATTTGAGAAATCAGAAACCATTTTCGGAAATCAGAAATCATTTTCAAAAATCACAGAAATCATTTCGGAAATCAGAAATGATGGGACAACATTTTTGCTAGTGGTTTCCCCCTCAGAAAATCCCGTGTCGAATACCACCCTCTACCCACTGCCCCTGGGCCACGCTAGCCTTTTTAGCCCATTCTTCAACATTCGACTTCCAGTTTAGTTTCTAGAATTAGACCCAGATACTTAACTGAAAATCGACAGCGTGGAACCAACAAATTTAGGAGACTTCCACACAAGAATTTTAGTTTCTGTCGTAAAAAGCTCTAGGCTTGGTCTTCTCGGGGTAGACAGATAGTCCGCAATTTATGGTCTATAATAATAAACACATTTCAAAACGTTTTAAAAAGAAAGGAATATCCGGTAAGGTGTTTTTTTGATCAGATTTTGCTCCTCCCATCTACATGACAATATTTTGAGGGTAGACTACAACAGATGCTATAGGCATAAGTTCTGGTAGAAAGATAGGAATGAAATACAGTATAGCGGACCTTTCCGAAGGGGAAAAATCTTTGAAGCCTTAAAACGCTTTGAAGACTTTTGGAGACTTGGAAGCATTGAAAGTCTTTTGGAAGTATTGAAAGTCTTTTAAAATTCTCATCATCATCATAATCTTGTCCTTTACTTCTAGACGTGGGAGCACAGGGCATCCACAAATGTCCGTCATCGCACTCTGTTTCTTGCCAAATCGTTGAGGACACGCCATTCTTTCCCCTCAGCTTTAGCTTCCTGCAACGATGTTCGACGCCACGAAGCCTTTGGTCGGCCGGGTCTGCGTTTACCTTGTGGATTCCACTCTAGCGCCACTCTCGCTATATCACCACTCGTGTTTCGCAGAGTATGGCCAATCCTATTCCACTTTCTACGCCTTATCAATGCTTAATTTTTTCAACACCTGTCTGGAAGTCTTTTGAATATCTGGGAAGTCTTGTAAGTTTTTAAGCTCTATTTGGAAACCTTGAAAGCCTTTTGGAAGTATTGGAAGCATTTAAGAAGGCTTAATTCTAGTAAAAGTCTGGGACGTAATTAACGATTTTTTAAAGTACCTACTGCAAGTCTTTGAAGTTTTTTTTATTCTTGGAAGTCCTGAGTATTTTGGACCTCCTGAACGATTTTTTTGGAAGACTTGGAAGCCTTTTGGAAGTCTTTGAAGTTTTTGTTTTAGTTTTTTTATTTGGAAGTTTTTTAAAACTCTACTTGGAAACTTAGGAATTATTTTGGAAGTATTGGAAGCATTTTAGATGTCCTAATTCTAGTAAAAGTCTGGGACGTAATTAAAGTTTTTTGAAAGTACCAACTGCAAATGTTTGAAGTTTTTTTAAATTCTTGAAAGTCCTGAGTCTTTTGGACCTCCTAAACGATATTTTTGGAAGACTTGGAAGCCTTTTGGAAGTTTTGAATAATTTGTTTTTGAAAACTTGGAAGTCTTTTGAAAATCTGGGAAGTCTAAGTAAGTTTTTTAAAACTCCACTTAGAAACTTTGGAATTATTTTGGAAGTTTTGGAAGCATTTTAGAAAGTATTTTAAAAGTCTAGGACGTAATTAAAGATTTTTGAAAGTCCTGAAAGTTTTTTGAAACTCTTGGCAGTTCTTTGTAGTCTTTTGGACCTCCTAGATGTCATTTGCTGAAAATCTTTTTAAAATTTAATTGCAAAATTTCTATTCCAGAAAAAATACAATAGACTCAAAATGCGTTCAAAATATATTTGAGAGCATAACAAACAAACCCCGAGAATTTAGCTTTTTGTTTAAGTTGACAATCTATGCTCCGAGGTTTGCTATACTCTGACGTGAACGCACGCCTGAATGTCTTTTGGCAATGCTGAAAATCTTTTAAGTCTTGGAAGCCTTATGGAAATCTTTAGTCTTGCAAGTCCTAGAAATCTTAGAACGCTTTTAGAACTTTTGGAAACTTGGATGCATTTAAGAAGGTTTTTGAAAGTTTTTTTTTTTATTTCTTGGAAGTCTTGGAAATTGACTCTTTTAAGTCTTGGAAACTTTTGAAAACTTTGAAATCTTTTGAAAATCTGGGAAGTCTGGTAAGTTTTTAAAACTCTACTTTGAAACCTTGGAAGTATTGGAAACATTTTAGAAGTCCTAAGTCTTTTAAAAGTCTGGAACGCAATTAAAGATTTTTGAAAGTGTTGGCAGTTTTTTGAAATTCTTGGAAATCCTGCGTCTTTTGGACCTCTTGGAAATATTTTGGAAATGATGAAAATCTTTAAAAGTCTTGGAAGCCTTTTGCAAATCTTTGAAGTCTTGCAATTCCTGGAAATATTGGTGGTCATAGAACGCTTGGAAGACTCTTCTGGAAGTTTTTAGAAAAGCTTTTGGAAGTTTTTTTTTAATTTCTTCGAATTTTGTTGGAAGACTTGGCCGCTTTTTGGAAGTCTTTGAAGTTTTTTCTTTTGAAAACTTGGAAATGTTGTTGGTTTTTAAAACTCTACTTGGAAGCCGTGGAGGCCTTTTGGAAGTCTTAACGTTTTTTTTTTAAACTTGGAAGTCTTTTGAAAATAGGGAAAGTCTTTTAAGTTTTTTAAACCCTACTTGGAAATCTCTTGCAATTATTGGAAACATTTTAGAAGTCCCAAGTCTTTTAAAAGTCTGGGACTTCATTAAAGATTTTTGAAATTAATAGAAGTATTGGAAGTTTTTTGAAATTCTTGGAAGTCCTGAGTGATTTGGACCTCCTGAAAGTTGTAAAAGCTGAAAATCTTTTAAAGTTCCAGGAAGCCTTTTGGAAATCTTTGAAGCCTTAGAACGCTTAGAAGACTTTTGGAAACGTGGAAGTATTTAGGACGAGGGGGTATATGGAAGTCATGAAGGTCAGTGGGACATATATTTTTCAAGTGATTACCCCCTCGATTTAGGAAGTCTTTTGTAAGTTTTTCTTATTTCTTAGAAGTCTTGGATTTTTTTTGGAAATATTTTGGAATTTCTTTGGATGTATTGGAAGCATTTTAGCTTTTTTGGAAGTCTTGGAAGCCTTTTGGTAAAATCTCAATGTGGGAAGTTTTTTAAGCTCAGCTTCGAAACCTTGAAAGCCTTTTGGAAGTATTGGAAGCATTTTAGAAGTCCAAGTCTTTTAAAAGTCAGGGACTTCATTAAAGATTTTTGAAAGTAGTGTGTATAAAATGTGGTACCGCAGTTCACGTCATTCACTATCCAAACAAAAAACCCGCATTCTTATGAATTTCGTAAACATTTTAAAACCAGTACCATCTGGTTATTTCTGCACCGCAAAGCAACAGGTTTATCAAAATAAAAAAAAAACACAAAAAAATATTGTTTTGAATTTTGCAGTTGAATTGTCAAATGACTCATCAGCTATTGATTCATAAAAGACAAATTACAAAATTTTATTAAAATTCATGGCCTTTCTACAAATGCATTAGTCCCACGACTTAACTAGTCTTATGATTAAGACAACCAATTTTATGATAATTTGTAGCTTATAACAATTACTTCTTATTATATCTAAACCAATATAATATAGTCTTTTATCAAGTGATATATCTTTATTCAAACTAGAGATTTGATCGAAAACTATTAAAGCACAGTGGGTCAATTAAGACCCGTAAAATTATTTTTTATAAACGAATTTCTACATTTACAGAAAGTAATTTGAATTTTTCCAACGAAATCAAAACTTAAGCTACACAGCCCGAGAGCTTACGTTTTCATTTCTTTTGATAGTTCGTTTAAACACAAATTTAATGGGACTCTTTCGACCCAATCTACCACGTTTAATAAAACCTTAGATGAGGATATTATTCATTTCATTTGGATTATTTCTACTTTCATATAAAAAACAAACTTTTGTTTTCACAACAAAACAGTTTCGCATTTCGAAGAATGAAGTTTTAACCCATCGGGCCTTTATGACACAAAGTATAGAGAGTAAGGGTTAAAATTGGACAATATACTTACTTTCATCTCGCAATGTAAATCGTCCCATTTGTGGAAATAATTTAAACTGTTCCAGACAAATAAGTCCAGAACATTCAATTCGCATAATTGCTACTTGATCCTGTTTCACAAACCTCGGTCGAGTTTTTGATTTTTCGCCTGTTTTTTTATCCACTAAACAAATAAGAGCCTAGAAGGGAGACACAAATTAGTTGCGATTAGAGAATTTAAAAGACTGAAACTCACATTAACAGTTATTTCCTCGGCCGCACAATGAATGTGCATGACGGCCGAATAGCCAGCACAAATGATAGACTTGTGTTCTAAGATAACAACTTGTGCATCGAATTTTTTACCCGTTTTAATTGGATTCAATGCGTCGCACAGTACAAAGCCGGGCGAAACATCCTCTTCTTCGATACCCTGTGAGAAAAACCGGAATTAGATGATTGAAGAACGGAGATTTGAGAATATTTACTTTTAATTTAATTTTAATATTTTCACCAGGCCCTACAGACGTCACTTCCTCATCGTCCGACCACAGTTGATCAACCGACACTTGTGTTCGATTAGGCATTACCAATAGATTTTGTCCTTTCTTTGTGGCGCCCGACTCAACTTTGCCCATCACCACTGTGCCCATGTCCTTGTATTTATCAACAATTGGCATAATGAAGGGGCCCTCTAATTTCCTATTGAGCGACGGCAAACCATCGATAAACGGTATGAACGCAGGCCCTCGATACCATGGACACAGTGATTCGACTATTTGTTCTTTAAGACCTAAACCGTTCAGGCCGGACACAGGCATAAAGGTTAAATCTTTGGCCGGATTAAAACTGTAAAGAAAAAAAATTAAAATTAGAAAAGTTAGGGCCGCCAAAACAGACAAAAGTTCTTACCCAAGTTTCTTAAGGTATGGTAAAATTTTATCTCTACATTCGTTGAATCTACATTCGTCCCAATTGACCGTTGGATCGTCCATTTTATTGACCAGCACGACCAAATGTTTGACGCCGGCCGTTTTGGCCAACATGGCGTGCTCTCGCGTTTGGCCGCCTCGATCAAATCCCGTTTCAAATTCACCTTTACGTGCCGACAGAACGAGCACGGCCAAATCGGCCTGTGCCGCCCCGCCGATCATGTTCGGTACGAAACTTTTGTGGCCCGGCGCATCGAGTATTGTGAAATGTTTCTTTTCTGTTTCAAAATAGGCGCGACCCACTTCGACCGTTTTGCCTTTGTCACGTTCCTCTTGATTTGTATCCAATGCCCAAGATAAGTACCAGCTTTCTCGAGACTTTTCACGTGCTTCACGCTCATATTTTTCTAATGTTCGTTTGTCAACCATACCGGTTAGGGACATAATTTGACCGCCAATTGTAGATTTGCCCGCATCTAAAAATTTTAGAGCAAACAATTTTGATTTTAGGAATTACATTTTTGGAAGTCTGAATTTTTTTTTTTTTTTAATCCTGGAAATATTGTAAGTCTTTTCAAACTCTACTTGGAAATCTGCTGGAACGACATTAAAGATTTTTGAAATCGCTGAAAGTCTTAGAATTTTTTTTGGAATTCTTGACAGTCCTGAGTCTTTAGGAACTCTTGGAAGTTTTTACAATCCTGGAAATCTTGGAAGTCCTTTAAAAATGGAAGTCTTGGAACGCTTGGAAGTCTTTTGGAATTCTAAAAAAAATAGTTTGTAATAATTTGATTTCTTTTGTTGATAATCCTGCAAGTATTTTAAAACTTTGCTTGGAAGCCTTTTGAGAGTATCAGAAGACTTTTTGAAATCTTGGAAGTATTGGAAACGTTTTCGAAGACTTGGAAGCCTTTTAAAACTACTTGGATTTGTTGGAAGTCTTTTAAAAATCTGGTATCATAAGACTTTTAAAAGTCCTGGAACACAATTTGAACTCATGCAAGTCCTGGAATTCCTGAAAGTCTTATGGAAGGAAGCAAAAAACCACTTAGGGAAATCATTTCAGAAATCACAAATCTTGAGACAACATTTTTCTAGTTATTTCTTCCTCGCTTGGAAGCCTTTTGAAGATCTAAGAACGCTTGGCAGTCTTTTAAGAATGGAAGTATTTAAGGAGTTGTGAAAATCTATTGGTGGTCTTGGAAGAATTTTGGACCTTTTTTTCGGTCTACTGTAAATTAAGCCGCCCAAAAGATTGCGACTTTACTGTCTAAACTCTCAAGTCTTTGCTTTACAAAAGTTTTGCAATATTTTAAATTCTTTAGAAATTCTTGCACAAACCCCCCAAAAAATAACAATAAAACGTCGATAATGTAACCAGAGCAATTTCAATTGTGTTTGTTGCAAACGCGCTACGACGAAACACCAACTCACCTACATGACCAATGAAAACAACATTCACGTGTTCTTTTTTGCTTTTATTCTCTTCGATTTTAGGCAATCGTTTCTTAGGTATCTTCAGTTCACCGTTATCCCCATCAATGTCTTCCAAGTCTTCTGTTTCCTGTAAATTGAAAAAAATTAAATATTTCGGGCGGGCAGGTCTCGTTTTATCGAAAAAAAAAATACTTACATCGTCCTCTGGTGTGGTTGCCTCCTCGACTTCAACATCCCAACTGTCTAGTGGATCACTTTCTGTAATTGAAGACATTTTTTCTAAAGAATTTCGGGTCGGATTAAAATTTAATTTCACAAAACTGTGTGTGGTGCGGGTGAAAGTATAATTAACAAAAAATAAAGAAATTAAATTAAATTAAATGATAATACAGTTTGCCGCATACTGTCAACTGAACCAACAAAAAAAAAATGAAATGAGACACGACAGCAAAAAAAACTCTTTGTAGTCGTCTCTTGGACGGAACCCGATCACAATTAATCAACACACGGCCTAAGCCATACGGTAATTATCTGGACGTTGCATAATTTCGAACTAACCTGCATTTTCAGGTGTCTTCTCGCCTAATATTTCGGTTGTGGCCGCCGTGGTTGCCGCCGCCGTTATGCTGCCCTCTTCTAATAATTGCGGCTGTTCTTCACTGCTGTCGTCTGTCGCTGATGGTGAACAAAAACTGGGAACAAATTCCATTGCATTTACGTTTAATGTTGAGAATGTGGAGGATAAATCTGTGTCGTTTGGCTGTGCCATGTCTTTTTTACAATAACAATTACGAAATCTATACAAAAATTAACTATTTTTACTAACAACTACGGCGATTTTCTTTGGAAAAATTTTGTAAAAAATTTTCACCACACGCGTTTTTTCGGCACATCAGTCAAAATGGCCACGCAAAGATTGCGGCCAAAGTGGCGACGTACGTTTCGCGTGGAAAATGTACTAAAATTTCAAAGGTTTTAGTACTCGAGCGAAGTTTCTACGGTACCTGCAAGATATTTCGGAACGAGGTATAGCGTCTTCACAGTAAGGGCCAATATTCAAATACTTGAATCAACCTTTTCTTCTCAGCTTTTGAGAGTGTTGAGACATCTCTATAGGGCATTTTTGTCGCACATGCGACATCAAACATAACGCCAAGTTTGAGTAGAATGTCGCATGATGATTACTCAGTCTGGAACTTTAATTTTGTATGGGAAATTCTGATTTAAATTAAATTATAAAAAAAAGTGTTAAAGCTACAAACGTAAAATTGTGAGCCGAGTTAGATATAAAATAAATTTTTTTATGTTTTCCTATTCAGCTACGGTACTAATCATACCTTCGCGATCATACTCAATTCGTTAGTGATAATAATGTTTTTCAGAATTAATTCATGTTTTGTCTGGAGTTCCGCAAGGATCAGTTTTTTGGTCCGCTACTTTTTTTCAATTTTGGTTGTTGTATATACAATTTTATCCCAAAAATCGGTTTACATTTTATTAAATTAGAACATATATATGTTGATATTTTATAAAATGTAAACCGATTTTTGGGATAACATTTTATATACAACAACAACATCCAATTTATATCCAATTAAAATAATTCGGATGAATTATTAAGAACATATTCAAGTTGTCTTGCTCTATATAGACAAGATTTCTATTGAGGTGATATAAAACTTCTATAAAAATCTACAAAACACTTCAGTTAAAATTATATTAGAAAAATTAAAAATATTTCTAAAATTCCTTCCTATTCAGACATTAAACAAAAACTAAAAAAATTGTCCCCATTAACTTTTCAGGTTCCCAACACTCTGGAGTCCCGCTTGGAATTAATTTCCCAACAATTGGTGCCCGAAATACGTCAAGCATTGTTTGGCCGTAATCCAAACCGTAAATTTACCGATTAAATTTATTTTATTTTTTTTAAATAAATATATATAAATACTTATATATAAAATATAAAAATATACACTGCTAAATAATTAAAAACGTTACAAAAGATTAAAAAAATTAAAAAAAAAATTAAAAGAAAATTTCCACAAAAAAAAACTATTATCTTATTATTATAAAAAAATAACATTTAAAATTACACACAAAAACATTCCTTTAAAGAAAAAGAAAAATTTCATCATTTTTAATTAAACAAAAAAACAATTTTCCTTTTCTTATTATTTTTTGTTTGTTTGTTTGCGTTTTTGTGAAATGAAAAAATTAGTTTCGAACATATTTAGCTCTATCTTCTATCCCATAATTACCAAGTTAAACAAAAAAATATATAAAAACACTTTTTAAAAAATATAAATTTCATTTTGAAAATTATTAAAAAAAAATTATAAAATTAAAAAAAACTGTTTTATGGAAAGTTCAAAACTATGAGAGAGAGAGAGACGTCGAGCAAAAATAAATTAAATTAAATTATTTATCATAAGCATCTTGCTTTGAGTATACACCGAAAGAACAATTTGTTGGGACAATCTCTTATAAATTTACACAAAATAACATCTTTTTCTCGTTAAATAAAAAATAAACAAATTTTCGCTGAACCTAAAGCAATTGATAAGTAATTTAATTTAATTTATTTTCGTAAAAAAAACATTTTCTAAACAATTTATTCAAAATCCCCTCTTGACAATTTGTACACGATTATAAGCAGTCAATTTAAACCGAATTATTAACACAGTCGTGACGGAAGTGTGTTTATTAACTTTATAACTTTATTTTCCCAATGAAAAATAAGAACTTTCCTTAAAATAAAAAAAAAAATACATAAAAAATTTGGATTGTTTAAAGAAAAAGATTTTCAAACCTATAGCCATTGTTACTGATGATGCATCGATAAGTGATGTCAATTTTTTCTTTGTTTTAGTTTAATTTGTTTTTCTGTCTCAGTATTCGCAGTATTTTTTTCTCTTGTTTTGTTATTCGTATTAAAAAAATCAAATTAAAAAAACAAAGAAATTTTTTAACATTTATATTATATCGTTGTATTATATAAAAAAAATAGATTTTGTCATAATAAATAGAGAAACATGTATAATATAAAATAAAAAACTTAGAAAAAAACAATTTGGTACATTTGGGATAAACAAAAAAAACTTTTAAGACATTAAAAATAATTATCTATTATTCCTAGTTGATTTAAAAGATGAAAAACTATTATATTATACTAAATTCATACAAAAAATTATATAAAATTATACAAGATTATGTAAACAACAAGCAGTTTAATTAAAAAGAATTAATAATTGTAATAGTTAAAAAGAAAAATAATAACTAAAGTATATTATATTGTTGATATAAAAAATTTAAAAAAATCAAATCATTTAAAAACATATAAAATTATGGTGTAAATATGTATAGGTGTGAATAAAAATTCAATAAAAAAAACAACTTAAAGGAACACTATTGTTGTTGTTAATATTTTAAAACAGGCTAATCGGTCTAATTGAAAGTGAAGCTATTCTCAGCTAAATTAGTGGGTCGGCTTGGGCAAAGCGTACCTTTCTTCGTCCAGCCTTGAAACATTTTGTTAACTCTAGAAAAATACTTAGTTTTTTCTAAAAACAAAAAATCCATGAAGTAATCTC
>JANSTW010041627.1:0-14372 GCA_027564275.1 Diadocidia ferruginosa
TTTGACTCTGTCGAGTCTCGAACCCGGAACCTCTTGGACACAAAGCCGTGACGCTACTCACTACTCTATGCTGACTAACATTTATATGGTCAACCCAAAACAAACTTTTGTTGAAAAGAATTTCGATATTTCTCACTAATTTATTCATATAAACTAAATGAACACCAATCAGAGAAACTTTATTTCATTTGAAATTTGGATGTGTCCAAGTTAGGGTTGCTGACTACGAGAAGCAGGTTTTTTAATGGGTTTAGCTTATGGGTGTTTTCCTCAAATTTTCTTAATTCTGTTAATACTGTTAACATACTAAAAACTTTCCTTCGATTAGAAGATTGTTAAATCATTTCTAAAAAAATTTGGGAAAATTATGAAAAACGATAAACCTATATCTTCAAATGTCAAAACATTTAATTCGATTAGATTGTTCTGATTGATGAATTTTAAGATATGTGAAATTTTACATTCACGTTTCAATGTGTGATCCACAGAAATTCCCAGTACAAAATCTAGAAATATTTTAATTTAATAGAGTCATGCAATTCTCTAATGCAAAAAATCTTACTTATATTTTATTTAACGTCTAAATTTGCAATAATTTTTTTTATAAATTTAAACTAATTATATTTATTACCTATGTTGATGATATCCTCGTATGTCATTACCCAAAATATTTTTGCAATATTTGTTCGATTTCATTTTTAGGTATATAGGTAATTTAAATTTTTTAACTTGCATTTCTAGAAATATATCGTAGTATTTTTTTACAAAAATCTTTCTGCTATGCAACAGCTCGTCACAATATTATTAGAAAGAAATATTTTCTTTTATAACATAACCAAGCTATATGTGCTAGTCCAACAACATAAATGTATGAAGGACTGGGATTTATACAAAATATATTTTTTATTTTAGACAATATTTCAATGCATTCTATAAAATTTTAGCACTTTTTTCTAAAATTTTCCTTTTTAAAAAATGTTATTAAAAAAATCAAATTCTAATATATACATATTCCCCACAAGGAATGCCATTTTGTAGTAATGTAAATTTTTGTACTTCTTGAAATTTGTCCGTATAGAGAATGATCTTATATAGAAATATTATAATATATTTACACACATTGGAATTTTTGCAGTAAATTAAAATCAGAGTTTTTGTTAAAAATCATAAATTTAATTTAATTCAAATATTATACAAACATTTACATATAGGTATGATTTTTCATAAATTTTTTTTGCAAATATGTAGAATTGGACTCTCTTGAATCCTCTCCAAACTTTCTAGGATGGTAGGGGATCTTCCCTGAACAACGTTTGTTGGGATTAAAGTTTGTAGTTTGTAGTTTGTATAGGAAATTCTTTTTCCAATATTAAAAGCAAATTTTAGACATAATGGTCTGGGCGGAAAAAAAACTAAAAATACGGTTTTTAAACATTTCTCCTCTTATCAGAGGACTGTTACCCCACAAACTCCCTATTTTGTTTGAGGAAGAAAAGGATTCAAGAGGGGGAGAAATTCTACACTTTAGTAATTTTTTTAACTGTAGATGGGATTTTTTAATAAGTCTCAAATTTTTCTTTTTAATACCTTATCCTTTAGATGTTGAAATCGTTGGCTATCACAACATATTATACTTACCATGCTAATAATAATAATAATTGATTGAAACGACATACCTATACAGCGAAAAATTCAAAGTATTTTTTTCTTCGATTTTAAATCAAAAATAAGGAAAAACCAAATCAACCAAATTATTATATTGCTTCACATACGTCATATAAAAACATATCTCGTTTCTTCGCAACCGCACATTTTCCGCATATACCTAAAAGAAAATGAAAATAGCAAAATAAAAATAAAATAATTTATAAATTCCCAAATCAAATATCACAAATATATTATGTTTAATGTATATAAATTTGTTTTCCATCTTTGATATTATTGGGAAAAAATGTATCACAAATTTACAAATACGCGCATATCAAAAATAGAATATTTTTGAGAATTTTTGATGTGAAAGGATATTATATGTTGTATTGAGAACCACCTTGAAGAATTGAATTTTGATGGCATAATATACAACATATTATTATGACGAGCCACAAATTTTGTGAAAAGAAAATCACTTGAGTTGTCACAAAATATCATGTTACTTTTGTTAATAGACGATGATGTGGTAGATCAGTGACGAAACGTGAGGGTTATGGTATATATATACTTATATAGAATTAAGACTTTACGATTTCATAAAACATTTTCAATAAAAATAAAAACCACTTTTGATTTTATTTCTAAAAATTACGACTTCGCAGTGGAGAATTTCTACAATCACAAATTTTAATAAGTAAGAATTTATTCTTTACTTTCAAAATGGGCGCCTTTTTGAAAATTTTCCCCACCTTCAAATTTCAAGATAAAGAAATTATTCTTTACTTACATAATGGCGTGCCTTGTAGGGATTTTCTCAACTTAGAAATTGCAAAAAGTAAGAATTCATTCTTTACTTACATAGTGGCATCTCTTGCGGAAAATTTTTCTATACTTACCAATGCAAAGAAGTAAATTTTATACTTTACTTACAAAGTGGGCGCCCTTGTGTGAAATTTCTTTACCTTCAAATTTCAAGAAAAATAATTTATTATTAACTTAAATAGTGGCATCCCTTGTGGGAAATTTTTCTAATTGCAAATTTCAAGAAGTAGGAATTTATTCTTTACTTACAAAGTCGGCGCCCATGTTGTGGAATATCTCTACCTTCAAATTTCAAGCAAAATAATTTATTCCTAATTTACATATTGGAATACCCTGTGAAGACTGTCTCTACTTAAAAATTTCGAAAAGTAAGAATTTATTTTTTACTTATAAAGTGGCATACTAATGCGGGGAATTTCTTTACTTTCACATTCTAAGCTGTAGAGAATTTATATACTTACAAAGTGGAATTTCTATTAAAGTATAGAAACTCCACTTTGTAATTTCAAGAAGTAGAAAATTTGGCTGAAGTGTAGAATTTTCTCCTCTTGGATCCCTGATTAAACTTTGTAGGGAAGTAGAGGAGTCTCCGCTGCATAACGTTTGTACTTGGAATTTGCGGTAGAATCGCTTTCGGAGAGGGAGGGATTTAAAATTTGCATGCAAAAGTTTTAAAATGCCATGTTTTGATGACATACCTATACAGAATAGGTGGGCGAATTAAAAATTTGTGTATTGTGAACTTATAGGGCATCACCCCCTTTTTAAAATCGGAGGGGCTTAACGTTTATATGCAAAATATAAAAAACAATTGTATATGGGTTGTGTATATTCAAATGAAAGGTCTTGACAAGAGCTACAACTTTAGTTTTAAATGTTTTAGTTTATCGTTTTCCCGTCAGTTCGCAGACAGCCAAATAAAATTTTTCTTCTAAGAAATCCTTTAACCCTTACTGTGGGCTGATGGGTGAACGATACCCTTAAAACTAATGTTGTTGCTTTTGTCAAGACCTTTAATTTGACATCACACAACCCTTATAAATACATATATTTAGACATTTTGTATACAAAAGTTTGGCCCCTCTACAGGAGGGGTGACTCCCCTTTAGTTCACACAGCAAACAAAATTAATTTGTCTGCTCTTCCATTCTGTATAGGTGTGACATCAAAATATTGGATTTTAAAACTTTTGCATACAAACTTTAAACCCCTCTCATACCGAAAGCAAGACTTTCCCCCGAAAGTCGTAGTTTATTTTTTTTATCACGGGATGACCCTCTATAAGATAAAGGGAATGAGGTCCTATTTAGACCATATTTGCTATACTGCAGATTCGCCGAAATATCTCTAATCATCGTCATCTCCTATAGACGTATAAGGGCATAAGGAATTTACAAATGTCTGCCATCGCACTCTATTTCTTGCCAATTTTTTGAGGTCACGACATTCTTTTCACTCAGTTTTGGCTTCCTACAATGATGTTCAACGTCACGAAGTCTTAGGTTGGCTTGTGGGTTCCACTCTTGACTCTTGCGTCACTCTCTCTATGTCACTACTTGGTTAATAAATTATCATCGCAGTTGGGAATGTCTCTACTTACATATTTCAAGAAGTAGAAAATGTTTATACTCAGATTGTGTTTACTTTACATACAAGATTCACAGGATCATCTTAGGTGGGAGTTTTCAATAGTATCCAAAGGTGCACGAAAAAAAGGCAGCGCTAGATTTTTTGCTTTTACTATATTACATACAAAAAAAAACAATATTTGATATATGGATAATGTATGTAAATAGTACAAGCCTTAATTTAGGTCAAAATGGTCAAATTGCCATGAACCATTTTTTTTACTTTTTTTGTGACCCTGATTTAGAAAAACAAGAAAAAGTGTCCGTCCGTCCGTAAGCATACACAAGAAAGTTTTACAACAGTAGACGGATTTGTCCAAAATTTTGTGGACGTGAGTTTTTAGTGGTCCCATACTCTAGGATAACATTTGAAAACTATTTTAACGATTTTTTTTGCTAAAAATGACAGAAAGTTTAATCCTGGTAAACGGATTTGGCCCAATTTTATTAAGAGTAAGTTTTTAGTAGTCTCATACTCTGGGGTTTGCATTTGAGGTCTTTAGGTCAAACGGGAGGGGAGGCTCCTATCCGATTTTTTTTGTAAGAATGATCAAAAAATATGAGCATATAAAGAAAGTTTTTTTCCTGGTAAGCGGATTTAGCCCAATTTTGTTGGAGGTGAGTTTTTAATACTCTTATATTTTGGGATTTTATTTAAGGTCAAAGAGGAGGGGTGGTCCCATACGATGTTTTTGTATGTCCAAAAAAGATGAACATATAGAGAAAGCTTTTTACCAGTAGACGGATTTGACCAAATTTTGGCGAGGATGAGTTTTAAGTGGTCATTTACTCTGATTCAATTTTTTTTTGTAAAGATAAATAAAACATCAAGAGTACAACCGTTGAATACTATGAACCAGGATGTTACGATTTTGATGAATTTGTTTGCCATATAGTAACAAATTTTCTATTTTCTATTTTTTACAAGGACATGAAAATTCAAATATTGATTTTTTATAGAAATTATATTTCGCCAAAATGTACCTCAATTCTATCTAATAAAACATAATAAAATGTCTAAATAAACAAAATTTTCTGTGTTACCTTCTATATAATATAGGTAAAGCTTTCATTACGTAGAATTGAATCGCCTCAAGGATATTATCATCAAAATCATCAACAGCCACCACCGCAACACCATCATCCACCACCACCGACAATGTATAACGCAGGTGTTTTCGGCGACAGCAGTGGCTGTGGTGTTAGCGATAGCTTTAAAGGTGATGCTAATAATGATGACAGTGGCAGAGAAAGCCCAACGGCTTCATCGCACAGTGCAATAGTACGTCGAAAAAGACATCGTTCGGCCAGATCAACGACGGCATGGGTAACACATGCACAAACCGTACATCCGAAATCTGCAGCCACTAGACCGGCAATAGAGAAGCTTATGAAATTAATATTGGAACAAGGTGAAACAATTCAACAGCAATTATCAAAGTTAAGGTAACCGTATAGTTTTATATAATAATTAAATGTGTTTAAATTTTTGGTTTAATTTATCTCGAATATCTTGTTTTTAATTGGGAAAATTTTGGAAAATTTTGTCGCATTTATCCTGTTAAAATAAATTGTCTTTTGATGTTTCTGGCAACAATATACATGAATATTCGGTTGAGATTTCTTTGTGTTGAGAGATTTTGATTTGATGCTTTTGGTTATATGGTTATGGCATGACACATATCTTGTCTTGGGTTAGTTGAAATGAATGTTTTCCATAAATTTTGCAAGTTTTATTTGTTTGCGATATCCGTTTATATGAACTAGTTATAGTTTTTGGTTTTAATGTACAATTTATACAATGTGAAAAGGTGTTTCATTTGAATCCGCAGCAAATAGAATTTTATGTATTTGTTTGAAAATTGTATCTTTGCATCGCAATGGTAAGTAATTGTATTCAAAAATAATTTTGTTTTATTTAATAAACCTAAACTTTTGTATTTCCCGCATTTTATTGGTAAAAGTTGAAATAATATTATATAAGATCAACTTGTGTCCTTTACTCCAAAGCGATAGAGCATATGAGAACCATGGGCTAAACTAAATTTTAGACCTTAGCGCTTATAACCTAGGCCCTACCGGACCCTCCTCCTCGAAGGACTTCGAAAACCACTGTAACAATTGACGCTTTCCCTCTCGATTAGACGGAGGAAGGGGTCAAAGTTTGGTCGAAATTTCAGAAAAAATGATATTTTCGGAGGATTGGGGCAGGGGTAAGGGGTGTATGGTATCAAATAAAAAATATTACAAGTACCTATCATTTTACAAAAAGTTGGAGTAAATAAATCACTCCATGTAGGTAGTAGGGGTAAAAATCGTTTTTTTCATATATTTGTTCGTAAAGGGCCGGGACTGAGATAAACATAATTTGGTGGGTGTCAAATGAAAGGTAGACACTTAGATTAGTTAGCCTTATAAGTTTTGGAATTACATTTTTCTATGTCGCTTCAGGACAAACTTATCTGAAGTATTTGTTGACGTAGTTCCTTTTTAAGTTTTTTACTGTATTGCTGTCATGATTTAAAAATTTTCTGATTTGTTTTCTTTTTTTGAACATTTCCCCTTATTTATACAAAATTATTTCTTTATTTTTTTTTACTTTCAAAAATATTAATAAAACCTCATTTAATTTTTTTAGAGATCGTGAACTGGAAATAGCAAAAATTGAAGAGGCGCGCTACTGTAGTCGCGACAAAGAGCAAGGCAAAAACTATCTGCTCAAAACATATCTGAATTGTTTACCACCACACGCCGCTACACGTGAGGACGAAAGTGCTGATGGTACTGTGGCTGTGAAAACCACTATCGACGAAGAAGAAATTGACAAAAATAATAACAGCGACAGTGGGGTGCATACAACCGCATCGGATGGCACGACCGCCACAGCTGTTACGCCCGAGATGATCGTCGATGCTGACATTCCGTCAACATCATACCACGATCGAAAGGAGCATAAGTTAGCTAAATCAAAACGAGAACTAAAACTGCTGCAGGAACATGAAATTAGTAAAGAATTTCTGGCCAAATCTTCTGAGCTGGAAAAATGTCCCGACGAAGAGGAGTGTGATAAGAGTACCGATTTAATCGACGACGAAATCGAGGCACTTGAAAAAATTGTTACAATTAATAAGCGCCTGCAAAATGAAGAGGAACTTCTGGTGCGACTAAGTGCAAGAATTCGTCGATATAAATCGGACGATCCAACGCTTTCGGAACCACAAATAGTGGCGGCCATAAAGCGTGTCAATCAAGATATACGAAAAAGTTCCAATGAAATTCAACATGTGGAAAATGAATTTGTAATTTTCAATGAAATGTTGGCGGTAAAATCGGATGTAGTCAGTAGATTAAACAAAGAGTTAGAACAATTAGAAATGGAAGATAATCAGGGTAATTTAGCAAACTCCGAAAATGGGGTAGATAATCAATTAGTAGAATTAGCATCAAACCAAACCACTAGTTTAAGTAAATTTTATTCAAAAAATGATAGTAATTTAAGTTTTGATATGGCAAATTCGTCGCTTCGTGAACAACAGCACTTTTTCGGTGGCATGTTACCGACTCCCCCATCAATTACTAAATGTGCAAATAAAAATTCACACCTCTTGCTACAACCAACTCAAAACGCAAATACCGCAAATTTCTGTAATCCTTCCGTCAAAATAACCGACTCATTACAACAACTCCTCATAACCGAGGCTCCATTATACTATCTGAAAGATCAACATAATAACAGTTGTAACTTTTTGCCGCCCACCAATTACAATCTAAGCTATTGTGACGTTAATCAACGTAATCTGAATAGTAGCTATTTGCATACGCACAATCTGAAAGTGGGTCCGAAAACGCTAATCAAAGAACTTGATTCGGATACGGGTATAAGTTCGTTGAGTGAGGATGGTTCGCAATTGGGTACTTTAGTTTAGACCTTTGATTTGAGGCACTCACACGAGTATAAAATAATAAATCAAAATAGTAGTTTTAAAGCATTTTCATTCCGGTCACAGTGTTTTAGAGCAGTAGTTGCATGGGCAGAGGCATTTGGAATGTATACAAGTTGTTTGGAATATAGTAGACATGAAGAGGCGTAGTTGTTTAAAACTGCGATTCTGCCAACCTATTTCGTTAAGAACTTAAAGTTTGTATGAAAAATATCTTAATATAATTATTTATAGAATTAAATTTTAAATATAATTACTGTATTACTCTTCAGCTCCCATTTATTACCTCCTGGAGGCTGAAGAGACAACGGTGCACTGAAACCTTTAAAACTAAAATTGTATTCCTTTTCAAGACCTTTCATTCAACATTACACAACTACTCTAAATATTTATTTTCGATATTTTTCTTACAAACAATAATGTTTTGAAAGGGAGTGTGCCAGTGGATCGAAAGTCACTCAAAGCCGTTGTTCGCCTATCTATACACAGAGAAAAAATTGATGTTATTTTAAAAACCTCATGTTTTTAATATAAAAGCAGTAAAATCTGCTGCAAATTTCAAATCAACAGCAAATTTGTTTAAATACACCTCAAAATCTGTAAAATCAAAAACAATTTCATGTTGTTGAAAATTTTGTAAAATTAACCACATGGTTGTTGAAATTATATTTTAATGGCAGCAGCATCAAAACGAACAGAAGAGCATCATCGCCGCCATGTTGATATATCTTGAAAATGTCTATACAAAATATTTTTTTCCGAAATTAAAATAATTTATCGCGGAGAAAAAAGTGGAGGGGGTGGCAAGTGTGGAACTGACTAAATTTGAGACTAACTGACTGACTGAGTTTCGGACTTACATAGTGTAGAACTGACTGAATGTGGGACTGACTCAGTTTCGGACTGAATGTTAGTGGGACAAACTAAGTGTGAGACTGATTTAGCGTGAAACTGACTGAGTGTGGGACAAACTGATGAAAGATAAACTGAGTGTGGGTCTGACTTAGTTTCGGACTGACCGAGTGTGGAACTAACGAAGTGTGTTGGGGGACAGTAAGCGCTACTAGGTTTATTATATCCTGTTTTATCATATTTTAAATAGAAATTATTTTATAGATATATATGCTGACCATAAATATATGGAACGAAATCAGGACAAAAAAACATGTAAACCATTCCCCCAAGCACCAGCTCGTATACCCTTCAAAATGCCCAAAAGGACCAGCGTTAACTTAACAAGCAAAACAAGTATAATCTTTATCACAAATAAATATTCCAATTCATACATAATATACACCCAACAATATTTAAGTTTTGCATTCATAGCAGCCCAAAATCTTTAACGTCATCGAATGCAAACCAAACTCCGACAACTCAGTCTCTATAGAAGTGCCCAGCCAAACCAGCTCTGCATGACTATTTATCGAAAATTATTGAGCAAAAACGCTCCCAATAATAAATTACGGTTTTAAAATCTTGCCGGGGCTGCCCTCACTCCTTCGGGGCGGTTTCCGTTCAGAAACCTAACAAATGTGATTGGTCGAAAATGTTTAAGAAAATTATTTACGGATTTTTATCCAAAAACACCCTAAAAGAGTGAAAATCTGGTGCAACAATTTTACAGATGTTATGTATTTTAGTGAGAAAAACATTTCGTCCATAAAGACCGTACTGAGAATTTGCCAACAATAATAATAATCAATGAGATACGAGCAAAACCAAAGCTCGAGCACAAACATTTATGGTGGCAAACAAAAATCTTAACTAACGGATATTAAAAACGACAGAACTCTTTTTAATATCTGTTTGAGTAGGAATCGAAGTCAGATTTCACCCCACATTCGATGGCCTCATAATTTTGCAAATTTAATGGTGTTGTACGTTAGGAATTTTTAAAAACAAAAAATCGAAATATAAGATTTGAATAAACGAAAATCAGTATAAATACAAAATTTTTGAAAATCAGTCAGGACATCAGGACACACCTCTGAAATCAGGACTGTCCTGCTGAAAATCTATAATATAGTGAGGCTATAAGATATAACACATCTTTAGTAATTTCTGACGAATAATCATTTTAAACAACAGATCCTATATCATGGGCTCCCGCAGACTTTTGGCCAGGGGACCCAAGATTTATTTTATATACCATAAAAAAATATCTAATACTAATAATACTAGTATATACTATATATACTACTACGTAGTTTAGTAAAAGTCAAATGGGTTAATATAGTCTTCCGTACAAGATATTGGAGTTTGAACGCTATAAGTTTTGATGCTGTAAAACAAAATTATTTGGATTGAAGCTTAAATCTTGTTTTGTAAAAAAATTTTATTTGTCCATTTTAAACGATTACACTGGTTAACAAAAAAATTTAACTTTTTTAGTTTCAAACGGGAAAATTTTGAGTCATTAAATTTGAAAATGGGAACAATTTTTCCAGTCAGCTCTGGTTTAGTATGGAATTTCAAAAATACATAAGTTATTAATTTATTAAATTAAAAGTTAAATAACCTGATAACACAACTATAATTAAAAATATTTACATACGATCTGCAACTGCCTCCCCCCCTTGCCCCTACCTCCGGCCTCCGGGTACCCATGGATATGGATCCTTTAGACCTTTCGCAACTGAGATTAAGACAAGAACTTTACATTATTAATAATAAGTAAATTGAAATTTTAATTTTCTTACAAGGAAAAACCACCTCACATACTTTCGTGTTTTTGTGTAATCCTAAATTAAATTTTGCTTAGATTATTTTCTCGCACAGCAATATAACTCGTGCATCTACCTACCTATATTAAGTGCAATCTCTTATACAAATTTTTGCTTGTTTAAGCTGAATATTATAATATAGTGTTAAGTGCTCTTGTATAATATAAATGAAAATTTTGCAACAAAAAGTTCGATAATCCTTTTTTGGTATATAGAAATCACGGCATTTTAATCTCTTAAACATTTTGTATAAAGGTAGAAGGTTAGCTGCAGAGCTGAAGTAAATTATACAAATTTTACAAAACTGCTTTTCTATACATTTTCCACATTATAATAGTCATACGAGTGCAAAATAATTTTTCCCCGATAAAAATGTCAAAGTGGTATAAAGTTTTCTTTTCGTTTTTTTCTTCTTCTTCAAGTTGTATCTTAAATGCAAAATACAATTGTTTTCCAATTTTCCCAAACTTACCATTTTTTTTCGGGTTAACTTTTTTTCATATCTCCCATTGAGACTATATATACGACATGTATAGCTTTGGGTTAAACTAAAGGGGGTGGCAAACCACTTTTCCATATACAATATTTTATAACTTTATACGTATTATCACTTATATAAAATATTATCCACTTTAAAAAGAAAAAAAAATGGCAAGTTTTTAAATAAAAAAAAAACCATCCAACTTTATCCCGTTTATAGCACCCCGCATCTTCAATGTAAAAACCCCCAAATTTTTCGTTTATATTTTTCAACGAGTTTTTCTTTTCACATAAAATTCGCGCTGGCTACAAAGTATTATTGGCTGTAAAATTGTTAGTGTGGAAAAACTTTCTACTGCAAAAAAAAATACAAGAAAATGTGGAAAACATGTTTTTTTTCTCTATTGGTTGGTTAACTTACTTACTTACGTGTGTGCATTATGTGCGATGTAATTTGCTTTGTTACGCGGATGAAAAACAGGAAAAAACGCAACCAACTGGCAGTATAAACCAGAAAGAAAATCGTCGATAAGTTTTTCACGTTTAAAAAAAAAAGAAAACATTTGCGAGGAATATAGAAACTATTGGAAATAGTTTAGCGCGGAAAAATATGCGCGATAATCGATTTAATCTTTTTGTCATGCAAAATGAAAAGAAAAAACATCAAATTTAACGAAGTTTTTTTAGGGGAGAGTGGATCTGTTGATAGTGTGAGCCTGAGGGTAAAAGTTTCACTTTAACTGACAGAGTGTGGAACTGTATGGAACTGACTAATTGTGGGACTTACTTTTTAAGTTGAAAAAAATATCATGTCCTCCTTGTTGGACTTCCGAGCCAAAACCTTCCGGGACCACTGCTAAGTATTGCTTCGGAAGGAGGCTTTTTTTTAATGCAATGAAGATAGCTTCAGCTTGCAAAAGCTCTGTGTCCAGAAAAGAACCGCGTATAAGATAACAATTTACTTTTCCGTGTTCTGGAGCTAGTTAAGACTTAATTTTATGTATGAGTCTGTGGATCTAGCAGTATCAGCGTTATCTCATCGTCTTTGCCACTCGTGGAGCAAGGCAGCTTGCCGTCGATCACGTATGCCGCCTCACTAGATTGACTGACAGTGGGACTGACTATAGGTTTGGGACTTACTGAGTGTTGCATTGACTGACTGTGGGACTAAGTGTGGAACTGAATGACTAACTGCAGGACTGACAGACTGTGGAATTGACTGACTGTTTTGCGTATTATAAAACTATGGAGTGGTGTAGTACACCAGACTATCAGAGACCATTAGAGTGAATTAAAAATGGTAAAAGGCATGTAAATTTTATGAAGTTTTCAGCATGATCTTTTTAAACAATCCCGTCTTTTGATATTTCGTTTTTTAAATTTTAATTTTCCCATTTCGAACGGGCCGTGGGCATATTGCTTATAATATAATGTTTATAGGAAATCTGAGAGTTTTAAATATTGTTTACTCTTACCGGTATATTAGATTATTCTGTATTTTAAACTCATACCCTTGAAAAAAGTCCCACAGAGTTTAGATAGGGTAAGAGTTGATTAGGATCGCATATTTTGTTTTATAAAAAACACACACCAATTTGTTGAAAATTAATTTACTATCTCAGGAGCCTCCGCTATAGCAACCATAAATAATTGAATTTTGGTATAGTTCGGGCTGTTTTTCAATAATACACTCATGATTTCGTACCTCAGCTGAGAACGTCTCGTGTTTATTACCATAGACCTTACTTTTCATAAAGACTCAGAAAAATAAGTCCACTAGTCAATGGTGTCAATTCCAAAAATTTCGGCGACCATGTCATCTTTTTCTTTAGATAATACGTCCCGGGAACATACATGTTAATGCCAATTCAGTGAAAAAAATATAAAACAACATTAATCAATACTTGCTGTAAAAGATCTGCATTACATTTGAATCATCTTGTATTTAAGTGCAATGCTAAACTCTCGATTTAGGGAAGGTATCAAAATTAGGGGATTTTTTTTGAAAAATGCTTTTTAATAAATTTGTCGGATAACGATGTGCTTATAGTTTCATATGATTTAAAATAATAATAGTTAAAAAAAATTGAGAATGATTCGGCTTTCGAAGTTAAGAATAACTAGTATTTTCAAAAAGAAGCAAATCCGGCAGCTTATCTAGATTCTAATATTTTCGACCATGTTGACCTTTTTATCACGAATATAGAAGAACCACTACTCTAAAGTTTAATTTGAATAGTATCCAAGTGTCTAGTTTTTATATGTCAAATATCCCACAATTTAGTATCTATTCATTGCAACCCTACACGAAAATATATTAAAAAGCGCTTTTTGGCCTATCCCCTATCTCACCAACATCAGTGTTCGGATGTTGCAAATCGAAAACAATATTTTATCGAAAATATATGTGAATTGGAATGAGATTGAGATAGTAATATCCGAAATCCAAACATATTGCGCTATAAATTTCAGTTTTTTTGATGTAAGGGAGAATCACCTTTCGAATGATAGGGTAGAGTTGTGCTTTTTTCCCAAAAGACCTAAAGTGTTATTTTAGCTCCATTGTTCGGTTCGGAAAGTTCTTGACCAAATCTGATTACATAAAGATTTATCTTCATCATCTTCAAGACAAAGTGGTTTTCAGACCCTAAATTTCATTCAATTTAGATAAGGCTGCTAGTATTGATCTTGATGTCTATAGGATGTGTTACTTCACATCCGACTAGTCGTGTTAATTTAGTTAGGGTTACAAATTTGATCGGAAAATTAAACCAAATACCATCGAATAGCTTGATTAATGCTTATTTCAGAAATTTTGATAATATTTAAAAATCCTTGGATTTTAGATCTAAACGTTACCTAACCTTTTACGGTCCAAGCGCCTTAATCAATAATCATGTAAATACCGATGCAATAGCTCAGTTAGTTGAGGCATGGTCAACCAAATGAATATTGAAAGTGGAAAGTTGGCGGTTCGAGTCTCCCAACGGCACAAATTAAAAATGTCCAGAAGTGGTTTTTACGAAATCAAGGATATAAAATTACTTCTCAAATTTGATTTGTCGGGCCGTATAAAGATCGATAGAACGGGCCGGGTGGTTCGGATTCCACTTGAAACTGTAGGTTCC
>JANSTW010041638.1:0-14369 GCA_027564275.1 Diadocidia ferruginosa
TTTGGTTTGCTACGTAGATTTTACATTACGATTTAAGACACAATAATTACTTAGGGGCATAGGTCGGTCAAGTAAAAAGTAACTGTTTTATTTTTTTTTTACGAACATTGATATGATGATTATAGGTTAAAGAGGAAAGAGGGCTCCGATGCGATTTTTTTGCTAAAAATAGCAGAAAAATATGAGCATATAGAAAAAAAAATTCCTAGTAAACGGATTTGGCCTAAATTTGATGGGGTTTAGTTAATAACAGTTTCATACTCTGGGATTGTACTTAGGCTCTATAGGTCAAAGGGGAAAGGGAGCTCCCATACGATTTTTTTTGTAAAAATTACTAAAAAATATGATCATATTGAGAAAGTTTTTTTTACCAACAGACGGATTTAGCCAAATATTGGTAAGGGTGAGTTTTTGGTGGTTCCATACTGTAAGATTGCATTTGAGATGTATAGGTCGAAGGGGAGTGAAGGCTCCCATACGACTTTTTTTGCTAAAAATGGCAGAAAAATATGAGCAAATAGAAAAAGTTTTTTCTATAAGTAAACGGATTTGGCCCAATTTTAATGAGGGGGACTTTTTAATAGTCTCGTACTCTGAGATTGCATTTGAGCTTTATAGGTTAAAGGGGAATAGGGCTCTTATACGTTTTTTCCAAAAATGACCAAAAAATATAAGCAAATTGAGAAAGTTTTTTACCAGTAGACGGATTTAGCCAAATTTTTTAGGCACATTTTGGAGGGGTGAATTTTTAGTGGTCCCATACTTTGGGATTGAATTTGGAGTCTATAGGGGGGACTCCTATACGTTTTTTTATATCCCAGAAAAATATTAGCATAGAGAATAAGTTTGTTACCAGTTGACACATTTAGTCAAATTTTGGTGAGGGAGAGTTTTTAATTGACCTTTACTCCGGGATTGAATTAACTAATTAAGATTCTCTAGGTCAAAGGTTGAGAACGGTTCCCGTACGATTTTTTTTTAAATATGAGCAATGAGCATTATATAGACTGTGTTTTAGCTCATTTTTGTGTGGATTTTTTGTAAGTGCCCCTATACTTTGTATTTTACTTGGGATCTCTAGTTAAAAGACGAGGGATCTTTCTATTTTAGTATTGTTGTTGTACACAACTATATTAGTTTACATTCCTTGTTCAAAAGTTTGTACTAATAGTGAAAATTTTGGTTTGTCAGTTTTTAAATATTAAAATATAGTAAAAGCAGCATCTTACTTATTCTGGTGGCTCTCGCACCGATTTTTTTTTTCAATTTCTTATCGGACCTGCCGCTAGTTATATCATTTAGCTTAAATCTAGAATTCCTACCCTCTTGAATCATCTTCAAACTTTCTTGTATATTTAAATTTAATAATTTGTTTTTAATTTTTTACATTGTAATACGAGCTTTTCAGTCTCATACTTTTCTTGTATTACTCTCAAATAGATATTTGAAATAAATATTCAATTTCTTTAGACATCTAATTAACGCAAACGCATAAGGTTAATGGTCACATTTCTCTTTTTACAATGTTATATGTAGGTATATATAAATATAAAAAACAAATTTATTAAAATTCAACCTTAAAACATGAATGGCGATGACTGACGATATGATGACATTTTCGTCAAAAGCAATAAGTATTTTTTTGTTTAATTTTAATTTTTCTTTTTGATGTTTATAAAAATGTATTTATTTTTTCATATTTTTAACTTAACTTTTCAAGGTTACAAGCTATGATGAATTTTTTTCAGATGTATGTATAGACTATAGACATTCTCTGCATTTTCGTATATAATTGCAAATTAATTTTCTATTTTCTTTTTGGATTTTTGTTTTCATCTTCTTTGAAAGAAAATTTTAATCTTAAAGAAATTTTTATATTTATAATGAAAGGAAAATCATCAAATGCTGCCTCGCACACACAAAATCAACAAATGTTTTTTTATAATTTTTTTTAATGTTTTTATAAATCATCGATTCACTATATAATATTTATTTCTAAAAATATAAAAATGCTCATGTTTTTCCAAGTGTACAATATATAGACGAAGAGGTAAACATTACTGTTTTATGTAGGTGGAAAAATTCTATTTTTAAATTATAATATTCTAATTTAAAATTTTTAATTTATTATAATATAGGCTTATGCATATGCCAAATGTTCATAATAAATATATTTTTATATTATCTTACACAAAGTATTCATAAACTATTAATTATGTTAGGTATGTAACATATCATGATGTCCTTTGTTACAAAGCGAAGGAGCATAGAGACTATTTTATTCATTTTTATATATGATGGTTTTCATTGACATCAAAGATTGAGTGTTTTCAGCAACTCGCTCCCATATTTTTTGTATTTAGTGGGACGGATTTTTACAAATTTTAGGTGTCTGAAAGAAATAAAAAAAAAAAATATTATTATAGAAAATTTTCCGTTAAGTTTGTCTGAAAATGTTTATTTTTAGTTATAAATTGATTTTGTATAGAATTTATGTGATAAAAACATAAAATTTGAATACACGTATGTGACGTATTATATTTGTAAATAATTTTAGAATATATTTTTTTAATGAGATAACTAAACGTATTATTCATACAATTAAAAATAGCGAAAAGTGTCATTGATTTTCTATATAGTTTGTTTATAGATATATGAATATAATACTACATCACGTAGATAAAATATTCCTTTTTGGAGTTAGAACAAATAAAATTGTAAATAATTTCGTTTTTGTTTATGTATTATCCATAAACTGCGTGCTGATGTTGTTTAAATAAACTGAAATATTACTATACAAGGACTGATATCCTGATCTTTAGGATTTCATGAACAACACCACCATCCAATATATATAACTTTATTAAATAAAAATAAAAAAAATAATAATTCGGATGAATTATTAGAACATAGGTATATAGTTTTCTGGCCCATAGCAATGCCCATATATTATATGATTTTCTGTATAGTAACAAGCTTGTATACAAAATTTGCAAAACACTTAAAAATGTATTGAAATTTATTTCCATCTTTTAACTCTATATAATTTAATTAATAATATATATATTTTAGGTTTGGTTTCAAAATAGACGTGCAAAGTTTCGCAAACAGGAACGATTATCCCAACAAAAGGTTTCAAATAACAATTCATCCGATTCACATAATATCAAAACTGAGGGCAAAACAACGGGGAACACAACGCCAAAGGACATAAAACCCGGTTCACCGATGTCAACGGTATCGACAACACCAAACTCAAGTGCTTCTTCACATCATTCAAATGGTGATATTAAACCTTTAAATGGTAAGAATTTATTAAGATTTAGTTAAAACAATGTTTGAGGCGGTAAAACTAAAAAACTATGAGAAATATCGAAAAATGAATCATCATATTAATTATTCAGAATCTTGTTAGCTTTCAAAATCGAAACAAAAAAATATAGGGTAACTAACTACACCTTTTTCGGTTTTATTTGCCAAATTAGTTAAAAAGATAGGATAATTTTTTCAATTTTTTTATTTTGAGTGTACTTTTCTAGAAATCTGTAATACTTTTGTAGAATGAAGTTTTGCTTATTTGGTAGGCTTAATAATACCCTATTTAATCCTGCTTACTTTATTTAAATCGTGTGAAAAATAAAAAAAAAACATTTCATTTTACTGAATTTTAAACTCCTGTAACTCCCTCAAATATGATTTTTTGAAAGAATAATTCAAAAAATCACCTCTTAACGGGAACGCATAGTAAATTAAATCACAATCAGTGATAGCTTAAAAGGCGGTAAACTGGGATAAAGGCCCGTATGAACTTTGGAATAAACAACTCTACATACATTAAATTAGTTACTTTTATGACTTTATGTTATTCTTATATGCATTTTGCATGTTTACAACCTTTTACAACAAATAATGGTAACATAATTAATGTAATTTAAATATTTTCCTCTAAAGTCCATAATGTATTTCTAAATAAATTAATTGCTTAATATCTATTTTATATGTTAAAGCTCATAACTGTCCATAAATCGCCTAAAGTTATGCATAGTAAACGAATTAAAAAAAAACAAACCCACATTTTTCGAAATAATGTTAGGCTCTCCATTTAATTAGAAAGTTGGACCAATATTGTCTTGGGCTTTTAAGAATTTTTCTGTCACCAGCCGTCACTGCTTATAAATCGAAATGCAATCTAAAATTGAAAATGTTAATTTGCATATAATCATGTAAAAAATATAATATAATAATTTATCGGTATTAGGCATTTAATTAGAAATTAAATTGTATGCAAGACATTTAATTAATTTTAAATTAATTTTTTAATAAATTTAAAAGAAAAACCTACATTGCAGGTATAAAATATAATTTATAGTACAAAAGACTTTATATTATGATAATTTATATTTTGCGTAACAAACAGCTCTTGTAGGAAAATGAAAATTTAGTCTTTTTCATTTATTTACCTATATAGCGCTAAACTATGTATGACTATAAGACGCGACATTGCACAAACAGTTGACAGTAATTCAAATAAATGAACGGTAACGGCCAATTTTCTAGATTAAATAACGCAAGAAAGAAAATGGTTTTGTTTATATGTATATTGTATACCTATGTATCAGGCACGAAGTGTGCACATTTTACTAATGGAAGCTAGAAAATAAAAACGAATATTTATAGATTTTACATAAAAGATTATGATAAATCGTAAATCTCTCAAATAGTGCTATACAAAGAAGCTTTACATAGTTGTCCGATCGCTGATGAGTTTATTGAAAGAGAAACAAATCTAACCTAATATTTTTGGTATGATTTACCATATAAAGTTTAATCTTGACAAATGTCTCAGAAAAGCCTAATTTTTTGAAAGGAAATGTATTTCAATTTTAGGATTTCTCATAAAGAAATTTTGAAATATGTAATTATTTTAAAACAGGCTAGTCGGTCTAATTCAAAGCAAAGATATTCTCAAATAAAATTAGTGGGTCGGCCAGGGCAAAGCGTACCTTTCTTCGCTCAGCCTTGAAAATTTTGTTTTTGAAAACCATGTTTTTTCTAAAAACCAATAATCCATGCAGTAATCTCAGCACTTATAACTCGTTTCGGGCCCTACGCCCCATCATCAGTATGGCTGAGAAACTCCATAGACGAGTTTAAGAAATCTGTAAACGAATAAATTGGCTCATAATTTTATTTATATATTGCTTTAACGAATTTTTCAAATCAACGGTCGAAAAAAAAGTAAAATTATTAGAAATTATGAGGTTTGATACGTTTTAAGAATGATAAGAATGATAATTTCGCAGATATTGCTAAAATTTCTAGGCGATTTGGTCAAAATTTAAAAATTAAGAAATTCATAGAATTCGTTAAAATTAAAAGAATTTTATTGATATTTTTAAAACGTCAGCATATTTTGATAAATGATATTTTGATGACATCCAGATTTTGTTTAAATGCTTCCGATTAATTTGAAATTTATTATTCTGGACTAGTGGCAGTATTTAATATTTTTATATCTAACTATTCTTAATAAATTTCATAAAATCAAAATCACAGGAAGCAAAACATACATGCCACCAACAGAATATTCGTAACTGCTATATGTATATGTAAGGATATACATATAATCTGATGGAAGCATTTTTTTTAACTTTCGCAATATAAGCTTAACACTAACACCTTAATATTGTACAATTATACATATATACTAGACCCACCGAATATCAAAGCTTTTATTCAAACCAACAAGAAACTTTTTTCTTTTCATCTATGATCTGGTTGTCCTTTTTTTATACATTTTACATAGATAAGCTTCCCCTATAACCTGACACAAAACTAACTTCTTTATATGTGTATAGAAAAGAAAAGCGTCAAACACTATTTTATAAATTTTCTTTTTTTCGCAGCAGCAAAGCTCAGGTCGGTTCAACTTCAAGCAAATCGTTTTTTTTTTGCTTGTCTTCTTATAAATTGTAAGGGCGAGAATAAAATATAATTTTCTATTTGGTTGCAAAGAAAAAACAAAAATAAATTTATTGCGACATTATATATATGTGCGGTATAAGCATAATCGTTAGTCAGCATAATTGTATGAGATTTTTATGCATTGTAATATTATGTTTTTTTTGTTCATTTTAATTAAATTTAAACTTTTCGTTTTGATTTAGAGTGTATCTATATATCTGTATACAGTAAAGTAGATTTATAAGAAAGGCTTCTATCTGTGAGCACAGGTCTTCACTGTTAATTTATTTGTAAGAAATTTTAAGAATAAGAGGCAAAGTTTTTGAATTTTCTTTTAATTTAGACAAGTATAAATTATAATTAAAAAGTCCTGGACTGGTCGAGTTCGTTCAGTCTTCAGTGGCGTAAATTTAGT
The DNA here is from genome assembly GCA_027564275.1 of Diadocidia ferruginosa. Lineage (NCBI taxonomy): Eukaryota > Metazoa > Arthropoda > Insecta > Diptera > Diadocidiidae > Diadocidia > Diadocidia ferruginosa. The sequence goes on from JANSTW010041638.1 coordinate 6,380, forward strand.
TTAATTTTTTTTTTCATTTAATTCAAAATAAATTTTTGGCTGGTCTATTAAAAAAAATTGGAAAATTCAAACGTGGATTCTATAATAAAAAACTAAAATGGGAGGAATTTAAAAAAAATCCTTTGATAGATGGAAAAAATAAACGAATGGAATTGTCTTTAAAACAATCGAATATTTTACATAATCTAGCGATTTCTAATCATCGAATTTCATATGGACTAAGACAGTCAGAAAAAATCTTTGGAATTTATTCTTAAAAAAGAACAAATTGATCTGCCTTCTGTATCAATCGCTGTTGTTTGACATTTTCTAACGATTTTTAATCGAATTTTATGGATTGAGCTGCCTTCTACAGATATTCTCTAACATTTATTTTTTTCTAAAATAGCCAGAATACAGACAAAAAAATTGTGAGAACTTTTTTCTTAAACATCAAATCCTTTGAGTTAGTCAAAAAAAATAACAAATAAAACTGTTTTTTTATAGAATTGAAGAGTTTATCATCCTCTATCGATTTCAAATAATTCATCCGCTTTAAAATCCATTCACTCATGTATAACATATTCAATAAATTTTGTATTATTGATAATATAAATCATATAAGTATGGAACTTTAATTCAATAACTCAATATTTATTCTGAAAAAAAAATCGAAAAACTATATATTAATAATATGATTGAGTATTATCAAATGTATAGGGGGGAAGAAAATATTAAAAAGAAGAAAATCTAAAATATATTGTGGTTAAATCATTTTATCCATAAATATAAAACAAACATATTTCTATATATCCAACTCAGTGACGAATGTCAAACTTTGGCAAATATGTAGAATTTCCCTCCCCCCTCACAAACTGTAGGATGGTAGAGGAGTATTTCCTGAACAACGTTTGTTCGGCGAGTTTGCGTTGCTCGGTCCCCTTAAAGAGGGGGGGGAGGGGTTTAAAGTTTGTATTTTGTATAGGAAATTAATTCTCTTATTTTTTTTTCCTGTTTAGCAAATTAAGACATTATCATGGTCTAGTCCGAGAAAAAAAACTAAAAATACGGTTTTTGTGCATTTATCTTCTTATCAGGAAGCTTCCGCCCCCGAACCTGCTTTGTTTTAATTTTCTTAACGAAAGGCTGCCGCACCCTGGACCCTTTTATTCAGCAACCCTTAGAAATAAAGTTGTAGCCCTTTCATTAATTTATCGATATCACACAACTAACTAAGCTCCTCTTTTTTATAACCAGTATGGAGCAGTGGGTAAAGTCACGGCTCTGAAATCAAGCGGTTGTGGGTTCGAGGCTCGGTAGGGCCAAAAAAATTTCACATCTGGGTTCATCTTTCTTTCGCAGGTGTTTATTAAAAAGCGATTGCAGTGGCCCGGAAGTCACTTAAAGCCGTTGTCAGAATATATGATACCAACTGATAGGTTTCCTCATATATCCACTAATCACCAAAAATATGGCTAGTGCGAGTTGCTGACAACACTCCACCAAGAAAAACTATGGTATCAGATAGAAAAAAGGGTAAAATGGTCTCTTTGCTCCCTCGCTTTGGAGTAAAGGACACGATAATGATGATGAAGCCCCACTTTTAAGTTTACACTACACATTTTTTTACGTGCTTTCCTTTCATTCTGTATATATATGGGATTAAATTATTAAATTTTAAAACATTTCCATACAAACTTTAAATCCCTCCTCATCCTAAAGGGGTTTGTGCGCCACAAACTCTAAGAACACACGTTGTTCAGGGGAGACTTTTGACCTCCCAACAAAGTTTGGGGAGTATTCAAGAGATGGGAAATTCTACACTTCAGACCAAACTTTTAAACAAAGTTGTCAGGTGAACAAAAACTTATTTGAACGCAAATCCACACAACTATCTAACAAATCAGTCATAGAAGAACAAACATTGGTTTGTTTCACTTTGTGTGCTTTTGCGTTCCAATTCATTTTTGTTCCTTCTTCTTACATATATGCATATAATATATTACAAAAGATGCATTTATTAAGATATTTTTAGTGAGATTAAGATTTTTCGATGAAACAGTGTCATCGAAAAAATCTCAAAAAGTCTCATTGAATTAAATTTAAGATTAAATTAAGATTCGTCACTGACATTCAATATACATGAGTTGCATTATTATTATTATTTCTAACTATATAGGGAAGATATTAGCACTTCCATATACACTTTCGATGGCGAAACAACAAGTCAACTCTATCATATTCGCATATATTGCCGTATATATGTTATTCCATACATATTCACCACATCTGTGAATGTCATAAAAAGTTATGAAATTCATTTATCACATCAAGTCTTATTTTATGAGCAATAATTTTTATTTTCATATATTATGTTTGTTGTTTGGCTGGATAGAGAAATCATTTTCATTTTTTCTTTTTTTTTCTTTTTCAGGAAAATTATCCGATGATTTAAGCACAAACAATAACAAATGGACAGGTTCGTGTAATTCACTGTTGCAAGGTAAACAAACAAATAGTCTATCAAGTGGCTTGTCAAATCATCATACATCACATCATCATCATCATCATGCAGCGCTTTCGGCTGCTGCTCTATCGTCACCGTTTTCATCGTTACTAAGTGCTGGCGGTGGTGCTGGTTATCTATTGGATCCGTTAGGAGGACTTAGTAAACCAACGGCATCAAATCATTTGTTTTAAGTTATTTATTAAGTATAAATAAAGTTTATTGTTCTGCACGTTTTAAAGTAGATTCCGATTGCTAAAATGCAGAAATAATTTTTTTATAAATATCAGTTTTGGGATTTGTTATAGATTTTATAAAATTTTTTTATAAAAAATTGTATAAAATTTTTTGTTTTAAGCTACAAGAAATGCAACACAATTAAGCAATCTTGTTATTTATAAAATTATAAATTCCTGTATCATACAGTCTACAACTTAGAGATATTTAAATTATATATGTATAAATATTTGGTCCTTCGAGCCGGATATGATCCAACGACCTATCGTGTAGATGAAATAACACTCTAGGACGCCCTATTTTTTTTTCTTTAAAGCTAAGAGAAATAACACTAGACGAATTAACGCCCGATAGAAATAACACACTAAATAATTGTTAACTAACATTATAAAGTAAATATTTTTATTTTTATGTCTCGCAATTATTCAGCCTTTTCAATAAAAGGTAGCACCCTGGTATTTTTGATTTCAAACAGCTTTCCCAACTGTAGGAGGAAGCTGTAAAAAAATGCTGCCTTGAACCACAAAGGGCAGGACATTCATAAAGTATGTCGCCGTTCCTTTACCTACTAATCAAAATCTACAAACATAATCATTGGTCAATCCAATTTCGTGCGTATTAAGGACGTTATGGCCGGTGATGATGATAATTAGATCCTTACATTTTTTGCAAGATAACATAAAGATGGATTTAGTTGTTTTCTCATATATCTTACTGAAGAAGATCATAGTATGACAACAGCCTATCGCTCTTGATATTTTTACCGACTGACAGATTGCGCCATTCCTTTAGCTTCGGATAAGACAGTCCAAGAACTGGTTCGGGACCAAACAATAACATACAAGCCCCTTGCCTTGCCAGTATGTCTTTTTTCAATACTTTCTACCACGGTCAGAAACCATGGAACGTTTCATACCGTACCCTAAGTTAAGTACGTAACGCCTTTTTTGGCACAAAATCAAAATGAATTGGATTTTCAGAAATGCTAAATCGATTCAAAGCTTCAAGTAATATCTACTTCAATATAGCGATTAAAATAACACAAAGTAATTTTTTTATCTTTTAATATAAGCGGGTAATAAAATATTAAAACACAAAAAGTTTCGAAAAGGTGAGTGGATTTCTAAAAGGCGTGATGCCCGCTTGGCTGTCCGAATAGAAGTTAAAATTCCACTTCGACAGTCCCGACTTGGGTTTCCAGATGTACTCTTTTCGGCAGTATTTTACTCCTTTGGACCCACTTGTTCTCCTTACTTCTCCAAATACGAATCCTGAACATTTTGTATGAAAAAGTACTCCTGGCTAATAGTAATTCTTTTTGACACATATTAAGCGTTATTTTAGGTGTTTTTTTGGTATTAATAAAAATTTCGCTGCGCGGCAATTATTTAGCTCATTAATTTTATAAATCTCCTATTTTTGTGCTAATAAAGCATTAGATATAAAAAATAAATAAAAAAAATAATTATTTATTCAACCGTATTAATTTAAAAACTTGAAAAAATATCGGACAAGCTATCTTTGTAATATAAACTTAATAAAAGCAATTAAATAGAACGAAGTTACTTATGGGTTTTGGTATAGACATCGTCATGAGAAAGTGATTTATTTTTCAATGCTATTCTGAAAATCGGGATGAGGTCCAAAACAGAAATTTTTTAACATATGTTTTATGAACGGCGGTGTAAATAAGTACTTATTACTTCGTTTTTTATTAGACCTCTGCCACGAAGAGATAAAATGTCTCGAAAATCAAGGTTGCATTTGTATTTGAACTGCAACTAGTCTTTTTTAGTGCAAAGTCATAACAAAATTTAAATATAAATAGTTAGAAACAAATTTTAAAATTTACTCCCCTTAGCTCAAGAAATATCTAGCAACCCTACTCAATCATCAACTTTTAGCTTGGAAAAACTATACAAATTGTTCCAAGATTGGAGATAAAGGGCCTCTCTTCTGTCTGCAAGGAAATAACAATCCCGCTCTCTTTCCTCTCTATTACCGGGTACATTGACAGTGTATCCCTGGTTGTAAATAAAGTATTGACTAGTCACCCTCTAGTTGACAATGTCCATAATTTAAATTCCTTTCATCCCACTCATCATCATCGTGTCCTTTACTCCAAAGCGAGGGAGCATAGGGATCCGTGTGTTGTTGTTTACTTTTAGCCTGATATAAGTTTTTTTACTTCCTCCTGTTTAAAAAGGTCCAGAAGAATAGAAGAGAGCAGCGTGCCTAAAGCATCCGACGGTGCGACCCAGAGATACCCACGTAGGCTATCCTCTCTGTTAATGCCCTGGAATCTTTTTAGTTTTTGAATATAAAAAAAATTATTTCTTTCAAGCGATAATTCTTTGGATTGGATTTCTCTTAGCTTTGAAGAAAAAAAAGTGTGCAATAATTTCTTAGGTGTGTCCTATTATTTTATATCCGGCTCGAAGGACCAAAATGTTTTAATAAATCTCTTCAATTTTAATATTGTATTAGTATGAAGAAATGGATTATTTTATAAATGTTATAAAATTCGTAATACAAAAAACTAGTTTACTTAACATAAAAACGTTAAAAAAAATAAAAATTATTAAGATTCAATATAAAAACGGAATTATGTTGCATTTCATGCAGTTTCCTTGATTTTAATCAATTTCTCTTATACTGTTCATCAAAAGAAAAAGTAATTAATATTTTTACATATAAAATTTTATAAATTTAAAAAAATAATTTCTTTTAAATTTTCCCAATATTTTAGAACTGCGTGCAGAGCAGATCCACACCGCATATAATTTTATATACTTTAAATAAACACACAAAATATTTTTATTAATTTGTAAATATTTATACAGCAGAAAAAAAATCAATTTAATTTAAATTACATAAACGTCCAATTATTTACAAAAAAAAATCTTCTTCACTTGTGAACAACCACACCGCGAAAATTCCTCTCAAATTAATAGAGAAGAAAAAAAGCGTCAACACACCAAAATAGATTGGTCGATTCATTGGAAAAATAAAAATAAAATCAGAGATATGGTAATAAATATGGGTCAAAATCACAAAATTTATCATTTTCAAAAAAAAAACTTATTTTACAGAGCTAAAAATAGCGCATTGTTTTAAGAAAACGTTGCATTTTATAGAAATTTATTATCGTATATACAATAACGAAAGACTTTATTATTATTCTTGTGTAAATATTATCATGTTCTTGAAAAATTTTCTTTATTATTTTCCACCAGCACACACACAAACACAATTAATTATTAAAAACATCCAAAAGCAGACAAAAAAAATTATTTGTAAATTTTAATGTAAATATTTAAATAATATAATTTTATCAAATAATAAAAAAAAGAAAAACCCAAATATTTATTGCGAAATTTTAAAAATATTAATATTTATTAAATTAGTATTAAATTGTAAAAAGAAAATCTTAACATTATATTAAAATATTATACAGATGATAATATATACATTTTGTAGGATTAAAACAAATTAAAATTTAAGAAAATAATTCCAAAAATATTATTATAATGTGAGTTGTGTATATTAATTATGAAAAATAAAATGGAAAACAAAAAAAAAACTATGTACGATCGAATTATATTAAGAAAAATGTTTTTAATATTTGTTTTTAGTTAGGCTGAATAAATTCGCATGGTAATTTTTAAAGCTATAGGTATTTTGGTTTATTTAGGCTCTACATAAAACTAGAAAATTATCAAGAAAACGAAACAAATTTATTAAACCTCGATTTAATTTTAGTTGTCTGCGAAAAAATCAAAATTTTGTTCCTCTTCCTTATGTTTTTTATTGTCTATTTTTAAAAGTGAGAGTTTTTACTATTATTTTTAAATTTTTTTTTCTTAAAATAATTAAATTTAAACTTCCTAAACAAATAATGTAAAAAGATGTGTCTCGTCTCTATTTCAGGGTTTATCTAGATCTCAGCCGAAACGAATATTTTCCAGTGTGAAAATTAAAACAAAAACCATTAGAAATTAATTTAAAATCAGAAATATAGTTTCAACTTCTCAAAAAATACTTTGGGGATCTTAAGATCATTGAGAAAGTATTAAAAAAAATGAGTAAAAAAATTTAGCCCAATCCGGGCACTACTTGTGGTTGAAAAATGGAACAATCCCGAAAAAAATTGACAAACAAACCAAAAAAAACCATTTACTTCTTAAAAAATACTTTGAAGATCTTTATATATCATTGCGAAAGTATTTTTAAAAGACGCGCACTGTTTTTCCCTTTAAAATGAGCCCAACCACAAGGCGCTACAACAACGGAAACATTTTTAAATTTCAATTTTTCGATTTTGGTTACACTTCCTACTGCATTCTGCTCGCCTGTTACTTTATGTTAAAATTGCAAAATACCCCAAAAAACCCTTCAAACATTCGTATGGTTTCCCGGAAAAAAATTTTGCGAGGAGCTTCGCAGCTTAAAGCTTAAACATAAAGACATTTGTATGGCTTCAAAAAAGCTCAGTCGGCGAAGCTCCTCGAAGTTTTTTTTTTGGGGAAACCATACAAATGTTAAGCAAAAAATCTGATTTTATAGTATCAATTTTTACGAAAAGTAACAGGCAAGCAGAAGTCAGCAGGTGGTAAAACGAAAAATGTTATTTTGATATTTAAAAATGTTCCCGTTGTCGTAGCGACATGCGGTTTGGACCATTTTAAAGGAAAAAATGGCGCGCATCTTTCATACTTTCGCAATTACAACTAGTAAGAGGCGGGTAAAAGGAGGCAAAAAGACTAAATAAAAATGTTTGTTTTTTATTTAAAAATCATTTTCTTTGTTGTAGCGTCTTGTGGTTAGGCTTTATTTAAAGAGAAAAACAGTGTGCATCTTTTAAAAATACTTTCGCAATGATCTAAAGATCTCCAAAGTATTTTCGAGAATTTGGGAGGTTTTTGGCGCTTTTGTTTGTCAATTTGTTTAGAGTTTTTCCATTTTACTTATTTGAATCTTTTAAAAATACTTTCGCAATGATCTAAAGATCCTCAAAGTATTTTTCGAGAAATAAAAAGGATTTTTCGTTTTTTTTTAACAATACGTTTAAGGTTTTTTCACTTTTCAATCGGAAGCAGTACGCAGATTCGGCTAATTTCTTGTATCATCATCATCATCGTGTCCTTTACTCCAAAGCGAGGGAGCAAAGGAACCATTTTTACCCTTTTTGCTATCTGATACCATGGTTTTCATTGACGACTATAACTCTGACTATATCAAAGGTGGAGTGTTGTCAGCAACTCGCAC
>JANSTW010041649.1:0-14367 GCA_027564275.1 Diadocidia ferruginosa
AGATGGGCGACAAATATGTATTACTCAACCAAGACGTGTGGCTGCAATAACTGTATGAATTATATACAAATTGAAAAGAAATTTTTAAAAATTTTTTTTACAAAATAATTATTTTTAATTATTAATCCCAGTACTCAATTAAAACACATTTAAAAGGTTATGATTGCTGGCATAGTATTAATAGCCTTTTTGAAAATACGTATTTTAATATTTTCGTTATTTTTTTACAAAGAAGGTTATTCTGTAAAAAGTTTAACTTGATTTATTTTGTTGTTATAAGAGTTAGTTCGCGAACTTATTGAACAAATCAATAGTTTTTTTCTTTGAGTGGAGTTTTATAATGTCATTTTCCAACTTTGTGTTAAAATATTAATTACAATCTTATTTCAAATTATTAATGTTTATTTTTTACTAGTTGGCATCGCGCGTAGCAGAAGAAGTGATGTGCCCATTAGGTGGGGATGTTGGCTATTCTGTTCGCTTTGATGATGTCTATTCTAATAGGACAAAGATTAAAGTTTTACAATTCTGTTTTTTTATAATTGTTGCAACATTTAAAAAACATTATTTTTTAAAATTCCTTGTAATATAAAAGAAATATTAATAATAGAAAGAATTACTAGATGTCTTGTTTTTTTTTGCAAAAAAGAAAATTAATGAAATTTATTTTTTTAGTCATTTTTTATTTTATTATATAAACGAATGTCATATTGATGAAAGTTTTCTTTTAGTATGTTACAGATGGTATACTATTAAGGGAACTTTTCACAGATCCTTTGCTTACTGCTTATAGTGTTATTATGGTAGATGAAGCACATGAGCGTTCTGTGAATACTGACTTGATTCTTAGTTTTTTAAAGAAAATACTGTTTATTCGGTCAGATTTACGTGTAGTAATTTCTTCGGCTACAATTGATGCAGAAGTAAGTTTATAATTTTATATTAGTTTTAAAGTGTTTATAATTTAATTTTAATTCTAGTTTTTTTGTGACTTTTTTGAATTGAATTCCACAAACGACAAAAGTAAAAATACTTCTACTATAATATCTGTTGAAGGTCGCACGTTTCATGTAATCATTTTTTACACTAAAGTGTAAGATTTTAGTTACGAAACTATATAATAAAAAGTAAGAAACTTTATGTTTAAAAAATTAATTTATATTTATAAATACGAATTTAGAATGTCTTTTAAGAAATATATTTTTATGTTTTTTAATATTTTAAATTGGCTATTGGATATAAAATAGGAAAGTTTATAGAGGAGAGATTAAACTACGACATTTTTATTTAAGCATAATATAAAAGCAAAAAGTAAACAACAAGACTAACAAAGTAATTTTTGAATAGTATTTAAAGTATAAAGTTTTTTATTTTTTGGAAACGATGATGAATTATTTAGTTTGTATTTTTATTTGCTACTGTATGTTGACTTCTATATTAAATTTTAATTCTATGTTTTGTAAAAATTTTTAGCTACTTTTTTTTAATGAAATTTTATTTTTTATTAGTGGCGTTCCGGACTACGTTAAAGCAACCATTGATTTAGTGCTACAAATTTGTAAAAATGAAGATGTAGGTGATATCTTGGCGTTTTTAACTGGACAAGATGAAGTTGAACTCGCTTGTTCATATCTTTACACTGAAGTTCAAGCTAGAAAAAAGTCTTTAATTCAATGTGGTTTAATTATTGTGCCTCTTTATAGTGGATTACCGATTCGAGAGCAGGTTTTTTTATAATAACTTTAAATAATATTTTTTTATCTAACTAATGTAGTTTCGTGCATTTGATTCATCTGCATATCAGACAAGAAAAGTTGTAGTGGCAACGAATATTGCAGAAACATCAGTAACAATTCCTGGAATTTGTTATGGTATCTCATGTTTTATTAAAAATTTTGCAAAAATAATTTATGTTTATTGCATTTATATATTTAAATTGCAGATTATGCTATTTATAATTTATTCAAATGATATATTGTTTTAAGCACTTTTTTATATAGCTAATGTTTAATGTTATTTGTTTGTAGTAATTGATTGCGGTTTTGTAAAAATGCGCTTATTTGACACAAAAACCGATCTAGAAACATTAATGATTATTCCTTGTTCAAAATCATCAGCTAATCAAAGATCAGGAAGAGCTGGACGTGTTAGGCCAGGAAAATGTTTTCGTCTTTATCCAGAATTAGAATATGAGAAATTATCGCTAACTACAATTCCTGAAATTCAGCGTTCAGATCTTGCTAGCGTTATATTAAGGCTTAAAGCACTCGGAATACAAAATGTTCTTAAATTCAATTATTTATCAGTATGTATTTAATTTCTTTGTTAACAGTGTTTTATATTTCAATTAAAAAAGGAAAAAATTATGAATTTAAAATTGAAAATTCTTTGTGACAAATTAAGAAAAATATCATAAATATGCACAATCTAAAAAAATGTCAATATAATAAAAGTTTTGAAATTTTTTTTATCAAGTTCATTTGTGGCACCGTTTGTTTTTCAAAAAATTAAATTTTTACGACATTTTACATCTAGTAAAATTTCTCCTTGTTTCCTGCTATTCACTTTCTCAATTCATTCTTTTTAGTTATGTCAATAGTTTTTTTTATAATTATTCTATTTTTCTTATTGCATGCGCTCTACTCTACTTTTTTTTTAAATTTGAGCCACTAGTGACTTAAATTTTTGTAAATGTCTTAAAAATTTTATTTTTTGCTGTAATTATTTAATTATTAAAATAGATTAGCAGGTAAATTTAGTATTTTTAAAGGTTGTTTTATTCTATTTTAGAGACCGTCCACTAGCTCTTTAATTCGAGCTCTTCATTTACTTTATGCACTTGGCGCAATAGATGATTCTGGATTATTAGTGAAACCATTTGGTCTCCAAATGGCAGAACTTCCATTAACACCTATGTTTGGAAAAGTCCTTATTTGTTCTGTTGAATATGAATGTTCTATTGAAATTGCTGCAATTATTGCAATGATGCAAATTCACGATCCTTTTTTAAAGCCTTTGGGACAACATCGTCATAAGTCTGAAGTGAGTCGGCGGACTTTTGCAGTTGAAGAAGGAGATCATTTAACGCTGTTAAATGTTTTTTCTGCATTCATAAAAGTAAATTTTTGTAATGTTTTTAAATTTTTTTGGCATATTTTTTAATATATATTCTGTACATACTTTATTGCAAAATTTAGTCTGTTTATAAATTTTAGAATAGGCGTTCACAAAATTGGTGTAATCAAAATTACGTTAATTACAAAGGACTTATTCGTGCTGAACAGATTCGAAATCAGCTTTTGACTTTTCTAAAAAATTTTAATTTAAAAATAATATCATGCGAAGGAACTATAGGTTTATTAAAATTTTTGCGTTATTTTATAACTATAATTTTTTAGGTGCTACAGCTAAAATTAGACGATGTTTTTTAAATGGTTTTTTTCCTCAAGTAGCTCGTTATGATCATACAGGATTTTATATGACTGTGCGTGGTGATAATCCTTTTAAATTATTTAAAAGTTCTGCGCTTATGTATCGAAAAGAATATCCTAAATGGTTAAATTTTTTTTATAACTTAATTATATTCAACACTATATTAATCTTCAAATGATTTAAATATTAAAACTGCCAACTTTTTTATCTATATTTATTTCACTTATGATTTTTTAATTGATGTATTTAATTTTTTGTAGTTAGAATTACCATGTTGTTTTTTTACTTTATTGATTACAATGAAAATTAAAAAAATATTGTTTTTAAATTTGACTAATTATGGAAGTGTTACTATAAACGCTAGAAAATGCTGCGTTTATGATAAAGTAATAAATTTAATCTTTCTTTAAAGAAAATTACATTTATTTGTCAAGAATTATTTTTGTAAATTGCTACCTTTTTATTGTGTTCAAATGTAAATTTTATAAAATAATGTTTACAAAAACTTCCAAGCAAAGGTATTGTAAATTGAATGACTGAAAATGTCATGCATTTGGAAGACCAAATTGATATTGGTATTTGTAGGTAAAAAAATTAAGGAACTGTATTTTATTCAATTTTGTATAACTATTCCTATAATATACTATAAAATTTTATTTTTGTTTTAAGGGTTATGTTTACTGATGTTACTCAAAATTCAATTCGGTATGTTAGTGCAATTGAATTGTCTTGGTTGAAGCAAATAGCACAACATTTTTATGACTTTGGATCAGTATTATTTTTATGAAACTTTTACTAATTTTGAAGTTTAATGATATTTAGTTTGATTAAATTTGAGAAAATTTTTTGTATAATTTATTTTAAAATAAAAAAAATTGCTTAGGCTTTTATTATATTTTTAGGAACTCCATAACATAAAAACCTTGGGAGATAATATTGCGGAAGGACGGTTAGCCAATATAAATTAACAATCTAATGATAATTTTTGCGCTGTTACATATATAAGGAATCAACTTTTAATATTTTGTAAATTAAAATCAAGAGATTTAGTTTTGTGAAATATTGTACATTGATACTGCACTAATTGCTTTTTAGATTGAAATGTTAATTTCCATATGAAATATTGAATAAAAGTTAAATAAATATAAAAAAGGTCTATTTTTTAATTCTGAGGGTAGTTTATTAAATTTTTAATTCCGAATTCTCTGATGCAAATTGACTCTTTTATTTGTTGCTATGAATAAAAAATTTAAATTCATTGTTTTTAACTATTTTTTTGATTCATGATTATAATAATTTCATAAATACTTTGTAAAATTAAAATTTCAGTAATATTTTTTAGAATAATTTTTGGTACGATATTCCAGTGTGGCATGTCCACAGTGTCAGATAAAGGCTTACAATTGAATCGAAAGGTGTGCTACAGTGCTCGTGACGAATATTTTAAGTGTTTAGATTGTGAAGGAAAGGATTCGAATAAGTGCGCAGCTGCGTTAAGAACTTTCTATAAAGAGTGCCCTAAGTCTTGGGTACAACATTTTACAAGGAAACGAGGTGTTGAAAATTACAAAAACGAATTAGTGGAACGGGGTATTATGAGCAAGGATGATCTTAAAAATACAGTCAAATTTAATGATGATTAACATCTCTCAGTTTCAAAGAGTATTAATTTTTTTAAATAGTTGCAGTTTCCTTAATAATGTACGTAATTTTTCATGCACGTGAAAAAGAAAAGTAGATAAAAAATAAAATATGTCTAAACAAAAAATAAATATAATTCGAGGAAAACAAATTTTTTGTAACAAAAAAAAGTCTTTTTGTCGATGTGCAGAAAAATATTAAATAACAATGCAAAATATGAAAGATGCAATAATTTAAAAAAATATATAACTATAATAATGCTGAAAAAGAAAGGTTTTTTATAGTTTAAAACGTGCGTTGCCACCAATGTGTTAAATTTTTATAAATTGAACTTCAAATTGTAAATCATACTGAGAGTAAGCAGAAAATAGGTTAGGTGTCTAATACCGAATAACAAAATTTTAGTTTTTGAATGAAATAGTTTTTATTCGAAAAATACATTTCTTTTTTCTGACTGTTCTTAACACACTTACTAAGAACACAAAGTGTTTTTCTTCAAATACATTAAATTATTTTTACGCCTTAATTAGTTAGTTCTTTGGACACTATTTTTTCTCTACGCAAGTTTGGTTTTTTGCAGATTTTTGAGGAAACGTGAGCAAACTTTTTTTTGGATTATAATTTTTAAAAACGTTTAAAATTAAGTTATTGTTTTGTTCTTTGTTTTTGCCAAGAAAATATAAAGTTATGTTACGTATTGAATATTCAAAATTTTTTGAAAGCAGAAAAACAGTATCTGACAAATTGTCAAATTTGCAACAATCAAATAGATAATGCTACATTTATTAAATTAGAAATTTTATGCTATTACCGGGCGAATTACAGTGACGTTTAGGAAAAAAGGAATATACTTTAATCAGAAAAATGATCGAAGACTTTGTTTAAAAAGGGATCAATTTTTATTAAATGTGATTGTATTTATACAATTTAACAAAATGTTAATGTATGTACTTTTTAGTACAAATGTTTAATTTAGTATTTATTTTTATGTAAAACCTCATTAAGATTTACTTCTTGAAGTTATGATTCCTTGTTGGATAATGTATTAATCATTTCTATAAATATTTTTGATATGCAAAAAAAAGTTTAGCAATATTTTCTGTTTGAAGGTTTATTTAATAAAAAAATTTAGCGTACTTTTTTTAATCTTATGTATCGACGTTTTATTAATAACCAAAATGTTTTTGTCGACAAAAGATGTCTGCAAACAGGTGCGGGCAAACTTTTTGGTGAAACATTAAGTTTGGTGTGTTTTTTTAGTTTTAATTTGATGCACTTAATTTTATTGTAGTTTTTTACGTTTAACAAATCTTTGGTAAATTTTGAGCAATTGAAAAATATTTAAAAGATGATTTTTTTTGTACTGCGGCTAAAAAAAACTGATATGTGTATATATAATATATTCACATGTATGTTAATTAAACAAATTGTGTTTAAACTTTAGGAACAAAAATTTGTATCTGTACCAAGAAGTAGATTTACAAATTCTAAGTTAATTGCAGAAAATCGAATTTTGTCAACAGAAGAATTGTATAATCTCACTCGAGATAAACAATCATTTATTGTTCTAAACGAATTGATGAAGGTTTTTTTACTAATTTATAAAGTGCTTAATTTATTTTGCTTAAACAATATTTAAGCACTTTCTTAATATTTGCAACGTGTACATTAAAAATTTTTAGACAATGTTATTAAAATAAATGCATGTTTTTATATTATTATGGGAACACTATTTTAAAATTTTTAATTAATTTTATATTTAGTTTAATCAACCTTTATTATTTTATTCCATATTACGATATCTTGTTGTGAATGATTTGGTTGAACAAAAAGCTATTTATCATGCTACAAAAATTTTTGCTCTTGTTCTTGGCAATGGTGTTGAAATAGATAAGAATGAATATTCTTATATTTGGAAATATTTAATTAAAAAAGCAGATTTGCAGCTCTTAAACCCTACGTTTAAAAGTATTCGAAATACTATTGAAATCCTTTTAAACGCCTGTGATGATAATTACGATTTTCTATTTACGTCTGCAAAGAATGGTTTTTTTTTAAATTTTGCTTTGACTCAAGTAGTAGTAATGAATTTAGCTAAATAAAGAATATTAAACATTTTTTAGATAGCAAATTAAATTTTCTCTTGGAACGTAGCGATTGTTTCCATTTAATAGGTCGAATAGCCTTACAACGTAAAAATTTTGGTGTTTTGGATGCTTGTAAAACGATTGCTCCGAAAGAAACATATTTTTCTCATAACGTTTTTTCAATTTATAATAAGCTTATGGCTATGATCAAAAATAAATATGAGACAAGTGAAATAAGAAATCGTTTAATAATTAGTTTCATGGATAACTTGAGTGCTGCAAATTATTATCCGACTAGTGACGAGTTTCACCTATATATTAAACCGTTAATATTGTTAGTTGTTTTCTACTTAAAAATACTCGTTCCTTAATTTTAAAGAATTATCATTTTTTGAAGTTAATATTTTACTAGTTATTAGTTCATTTTTTGTGAGCTATGATCAAAAATATAATTAAAGTGTTTTAGGGCATGTGAAAATTGGAGTTTGTTTCCAATGAAAGTTTTACAGCAGAATGGCAATTTTTTGTGTGGGAAATGTTTTGAGCCATTACAAATTCAGTCATCATGTGACGAAATTGAACACTCAAAATTGAGCCGCGCATTTGATCTCTATTTAAACTTGCCAAAAATTAATGTTAAAAATCGTCAAATTGCAACCAAGTTAGATGTAGAGAGATTAGAACAATTAATTAAGAGAATTAAAAATAAATGTGCTTTTGATTATAAAAGGTTAGATATTTTTCTTATAATTGTTAGAAGTATTACTGAATTTGCTAGGAATTACATTGGCTTTGCTTTTAATTATTTTTTTATTACATTTTGATTATTATATAATTTTTTATACGTATACTTTTACTATAATACTTATTAATAATTTTTATACCTTTTAGAAAACCTTTAGTTGTGGATGGATTAAATGCTCTTCATGCAAATAGCTTAAACGGCTCAAATTATATTGCTAGAGCGGGAAAACCATTGGACATTAAATTATTTTATGAGCCAATCGTAAAAGTTATAGAAAAAGGTTATGGTCCAATCCTAGTAATTTATCGAGGTCGAGGTTTATCTTCTGAATTTTTGCAAAAATTAAAGTTTATTGGTGTTTATACTTTTTCATGCGATCAACGGTATGTTTTCAACATTTTTTTGTCAAATATTTTAGCCATAATAATGTTTGTATTAACTCACTCAATAATTCTGAGTTAAATTAATAGTAAAAACTAAAAGGATACAATTACATAAAAATTGTTTTACTTTTGTTAAGGTTTGTTATTAGGCATATTTTACTTTTAAGGAAATGGTTTTACATATGTCTTTTGTTTCGATATTTTATATATGTTTTTTTCTATCTTCTCATCTAGTGGGGTATTAAAATTAGTTTTGTTCTTTTATGAAAGTAATAAAAGTAGTTAAAGGTCCAGTAGTGTTATTTGTTTAATACAGATCGAAAGACGATTTTTTCGTTATTAAAGCAGCATTAGGTCTTGGTTTAAAAACACATGTTATGACTAATGATTTATTTATGGATTGGAAAGAAAAATTAACAGACGGGGAACAAATATTATTTGATAAATGGTACAAATCCAGTTTTATAACTTTTTACCTCGGACAATGTGATGTAAGTTCTTTATTTTAGTGATTAATTTATATCAATTTATGATTATTATACATCTTATAAAAATGTAAAGTGAATTCAGATACCTACGGAATATACAAAAACGATTCAAAAAGTACAAACTGGATATCATTTTTTTGTTCAACAGCGTCCTAATCATTATTTATGGAAAAATGAAGTTTCTTATTGTCTTCCAATAAATTAATTACAATATCTTAAATACTATTTTTCGATACATTAATGTTTTTGTAATAGATACATTAATAAAAATTTGGAACTGTTAACTCTATTTGGAAGAAGTTAATGTAAAATAAAAACATTCATTAAAAGGCAAAAATTTTTGTAAAATAATGGTATTTCATATTCTTTTTTATGTCTCGAGCTCTACATAGTAGTATTAAGAAAGAACAATTAATGGCATAGTTAGTCAAATAGTCATTTGGTAAAGTATAATATAATTTTATAGTTTTTAAAAAGGAGTTTTATCTAATAGAATTTTAAAAAAATAGAACAGATATTTTACCTTGTGGAAGAAAACTAAATCTGTTTTTGTTCTTTAAGATTCACGGTTTAGAATTTTAAGTCTAGAGTTATACTTATTAAAAAGATAAATTTTTTGGTGGTATCAATGTTTAAAATAGCACCGTTTAAATGAAAAGGAAAATGTGGTAAAGTTTTCACTAAATGCATTATTAAATATTTGTTAATGACAACAATAATATATTGCTTTCATGTCATGAGGCATAATGATTTATGAATTTTTTGTAGTGAATTTCTATTACCTTGTAATAGTATGGAAGGTAAATAAGCTTTAACATTGTCGGAAAATAGTTTAATAACATTATAATTAAGAAAGGGTTCTTATCGGTTTCTTATCTTTATCGGCCCAAATTTTTATTACATTTTTTTTCGAAACACGTCAAAATCATGTTTCTCGGCTCTTGTTTTCTCGAAACTTGTCTTTTGCATTTCCACAATTAATCATTATTTATCTTTGTATAACCAACATAATTAGGCTGTTTAACCAGTCTCAATAATTATTTATCATTCACGACTAATCGAATATCAACTCGATTTTCCATTGTTTTTCCAAAGACTGAAAAATTCATCAATTTGAAAAAATCATTTTTAGCTTTTTTTTTCAAATTAGCATTTAACATAATATATGATTCCATCCAATTACTTTCTTTGAATGTTAAAATTCTATGGATTTCTTTCAATTTTAGACCATGTTCTATCGCTTGAATTAGATTTTTATAATAAATAACATATTTTTTCTTGTCATAAAGAGTATTTGTCAATTTGAAAATTTTTTGTTTGTTTGTTTTCACATTTTGGAGACAAAATGGGAAATCATCCTGTTCTTTATGTAATTCGTTTAGATATTCTAAATCCATTTCTATAATACATCCTTTTCCGTCTTTATTCAACTCTCCAATATAATTTTTTAATTGTTTATAATAAAAATTCTGATATTCTACGATTTTTATTTCCTTAATATTATAAAAATTAATTTTATTATTTTTATATATATTACTTATTTTTTCTATGCCAATTTTACATAAATAATCTATTAACTTTCTCTCAGCACTAAGATCAGTAAGCTCAGTAAACAATCTATTAAGTTCTTTTTATACAATTCATTTAAAATATTAATTCATCATATGGCAATTTTTGTACCTTTGCCCATCCATATAAATTATTTGTATCCAAATATAATTGATATATGCTTTTTTCAACAGGTTTATAATTTTTCATATATTTATTATTAGCTTCGGAATATCTTTTTATTGCATTAACCATTTCTCCTCAAATTTCTTTCTCAATAAATATATACACATCGGGATCTTCAATGATCTGTAATTGAACTTTTGTAATTTTTAACATTACGTTCCAAACCAATTCTGGAGCCGTATAATACAAATTTGGATCTAAATCATAGTTTTTCATACAAGTTTCAAATACATCAACTAATAATAAAACATTTGTCATATATTTTAACGTGTAATCTATTAAATTTCGACATTTTGTGATTACAAATACTTTTTTTCCATCATTATAATTCTCAATTAGACATTTAACTCCATTCAAAGGATCATCGAACATCTTAATAACTTAGGTTCATCATATTTTTTGAATGTATCCATATATCCATATGGATATACTCCTTTTCTTTTCATTAGATTAAAAAGTTCATCATTTTGATTATAATTCTTTGAAATGATGAATTTATCTTCGGGCAAATTTTTAGACAAAGAATCTAATGACAAGGACATGAAGGCAAAGCTATCTAAATATTCATTTTCGAGATTATAATCACTATTATTATTGCTTTTAATTAAAAATAAGTTCTATCAAAACTTAATTTGACTTTATATTGTTGATATTTTGATACTCTTTCCGAATGAAACTCAACAGGATGGAAATGAGCTAATGTAGACTATTTGAAACACTCACAATCATAATTTTTTATTTGAACTTCATATTTGTATCCATTTATTATATAAGTTTCTTTTTTATTTAGAAATTTTCGAGTTTGTTTTTAACAACTTGGACAAAATAATCAAAGTTTCTCTTATCAAAATTTTCTAAATAACCATCAAAATTAATACTATAACTTTCGTTTTCATAGGTCGTATATCGGGTAATACCGTTAAATTCATCTTAATCAATAAAAATTGATTTTTCAATGGGAAATATCTCGCTTAAATTAATTCCTTTAATTTTAGTCACTTATCATTATCATTATTATTATAACTATTATTATTATTTTGAGAATTATCGGACTGACGTTCCATTAAGAAATCAATCATTTGTTTTTTTTTATTTTTCTAATTTCAACATTTCTGATTAATTTTAATTTTGAATTAAATTTCGAAACTTGAGATCGATTATCGTCTCTTGACAATTTTTTAAGACGGTCCATGTTTTGTTCCTATTTATAAGCGAAAAAAATTTCCCATCTTTTCCCGCCCAAATTTTGTTTGTCAAAAATTTTGAGAACAATTGTCGAAATTTATGATCCAAAGAAACGAAATGATATTACCGAAGAATATACTCGTCTGAGGAAAAAACAGAAAAATAAATTCCTAGAAGAGCAAAATGAGGATGAAAATATTCAAAATAATAGAATAGAATTATTTAAACCAATTATTGACTCAAATCAAAAATTACAAAATGAAATAATAGAATATAGAAATAAGCTTATTGAGACATTAAATAATTTCAACAAGTTAAAAACCGAAAAAAAGTGAAAAACAATTAGCAATTGAACCCAAAAAGTCAGAAAATCTTATTGTGAGCAATCTAATAGCAAATTATTTACAGAATTCAACTAATTTCAACCGTAACACGCTGGTTATTCAATTAAATATCATACAGAAAATAATACTTATGAAATAAAATCGTTGTTATTGGAAATAATAATTTAAAAATTGACGGCGTTGTTTACAATGCAAAAGTGGCTTAATAGAATTATGGCTAAAAAAATATCCTAATTTAAAAATAGTTTCAGATTCCGATAAACAATTTTATAAACAGATTCTTAAAACCTCAAATGCAATTTATCATAGATTTGATTATAATTCAAAAAGGTTAAATTCTGAATTAACCTTTTATAAGAGACAATTAAATTTATAAGAAAAAATTATTTAAAACAATACAATAAATCAGGAAGTTCAATAAATTTCTTACCATCAAATCCAAATTCTTTTATAGAAATGTTGCAACTGTCAGTTGACTTTTATCAGGCCGGAAATAAAAACGAATACAATAAAATTCATAGTATTTTAGATGAACTGAAAAAAATAAAGAAAATAAAAAAACGTGAATTGAAAACGATTTATAAAATTATTGGAATTTGAAAACAATAATACAATTAAATATTTCCTTCGACTATTATTTATGGAAATTAACATTTCACAAAATTATTATCTTTAAAATTATTATTGATAAATTATCTCAAAAAATTTATGCATTGGTGCTTAACTTCCTCTTTTTATAACTCATTTTGAGCCTAATCGTTTTTATTGATTTTTCAAATTTAAGAAAGATGGTCGACTCTCATTTTTATTTCAGATTTCATCATTATTTCTGTAAACAAAAAATTCAATCAATAATCGATAAGTCCGCCTAGAAGTAATTACTGATATGAATGTAAATATTACTTTAACTTTTCTCAGAGAATTCCATGATAGGAAATAAAAATGGTGCTTGTAAACGGAAGATGCGGAATCAACATAATCATAATTTCCTATATTTTTGAATATTAATTAATATACCTTCAGAATTCAAACACATTGCGTTTGAGTTCTCCACCCATAATACAAACAAGTTCATCCACTTCATCAAATTCTACTATCAATTTGCCTTTGCAACCCATTCCAAAATCATCTGGTGTTTCTAAAGTTGACCAAATGTTTCAAGAGGATACTATTTAAAAAAAAATATGAGCTTAAATGAAATAAGCGAAACAATACTCTGAAACGTAATATTACTTTCAGAAAAAAAAATTTACAAGATAGAGAGGAGTTAGAAAAGATATTTTTAGAAAGTAAATTCCAACGGGAGTAATAATAAGTGTTTAAATAAGTATAAGTCAGACAAAAAATAGAATTCGGAAAAAGCGTTTAGATAACTTTAATAAGCAAAAGAAACTTGAGAAGGAAGCCAAAGAGTTAGATTCAGAAATGGCTGAATTTTCCGAATAAGTAATAAGAAATATTATTATATAATTATAATTGTTTAATTATTAATAATAATAATTGTTTCATAACAAATGTCATATATTTCTAAACTTTCCACTGTTTTTCTCACTTGTCTTATCGATTGTTACGAAATTGTATTTTTCACTCCATATTTCTTTACAAATGTTATTAAATTTCTCTTTTTCTATTTCTCTACAATGGTGTCTATGAATATAACTTAAATTTTGGTGATTTTAAGGTAAAATAATGAATAAATATGTAATTAAAAAAAAAAATAAATAACTAATTTGGAAAGCAAAAAAATGGTATAAAATGAAAGTAGGGAAAATGGGAAATGGGCTGTCCTACATAGTATATATATACTACTTATGTATTTATCAATTTGACATGTAAATGTTAATACAAATACAAATAAATAAGTTTAAGCAGTAGTCACAGTAGTAACCTTTAATCTTTACTACTAAGAATTTATATATTTGTGCTTAACGACCCGTTATTATTAAAATTAATAATAGAAGAATGATTGGCCTTGAACTCAGACCCTTGCTTAAGTAAGTCTGTTGAATGAATTTCTTCAAAAGAAAAACGTCTTCCTGTTTTATCACTATTATTTAAAAAATTTTTCCATAACTTGCAATGGTTGTTTTGGAGATAATCAAAGTCGATATGCGCTAATTCAATATTTGTCATGCTTCGTTGCATATTTACTCGTAACCGCAAATTTTCCAACTAAAAAATTTTATAACTGTAGTTAAGACTTAAAAAAAATTTAAAATTAATTGATAACTAGCCAATAAAAAAATTTTTTGAATAAAAAATCTGTAACTTATTAAATGATAATCCATAAAGTTTCACAAAATAATAAAAAATAAGGAACATAAAATT
>JANSTW010041660.1:0-14365 GCA_027564275.1 Diadocidia ferruginosa
TTCATTGTTGTTGTTGTTTTCTTTCGCCGTCAAGGTCACGGCCGAGGAGCGCTCCTTGTCGATAGTTACTTTTTTCAACACTCGCGGCGCCATTAAAAAAATTTCTGGGGACACATTTTTACATTGAATGTCATCCATTTCTTTTTTCAAAGAACCGTTCTCAAGATATCAGTAAAAAAACATGTTTTTAGGCTAATTTTTCAGTTATGGCTGAAAATCTCGAGAACTATTTATTTGGATAAGTAGTTTTGAAGTTACAGGTTTTTAAAGTAAAAAAAAAATAGTTTTTAAGTTTTTTTGAAAATTTTACAATTAAATTTGTTATTAAATGTTTTGAAAAAAATGTAGTTAACAATTTTTAAGATTTAAAGGTGAAACGTGAAAGGTAATTTTGTTATGAAAATATAAAACCAAATTTGAACAAAATCGGATAAAAAATGCAGACGGTATGACGTATTGGGTAAAGCAGACAATTAAATAAATAATAATTTTGTTAGCAATTTTTTTTCTGAATTTGCGTGGCGACGAAAATTTGATAATTTGTAGTGTAAAATTTATATGTCTGTGTTTACTTGTGACGTCATAGCGTATTCATTTTTTGTCCGATTTCATACTTTCGTAACAACCTTTGAAAATACTTATTTTTTTAACAATGTAGTGGTCACAAAGTATTGCTACATAGGTTTATTTTAAAATAAATTTGAGAAAATTGCAGAAATCATTAACATAAGGATATTTTATTTTTGTTGCTTACCTGATAAAGGATATTATGGAATTGAACCTGGTTAATGTTATTTTTTATAAATTAAGTTTAAAGATAAGTTTAAATATTAAGTAAACAGTTGCTAATAAGCACTCGAATAGTAGAGTCGAAGACTGGAGTCTGAGGTGGACGGTCGACGCTACGGGTTTTCAACCAGCGTTGAGTCTCAAGGGATGAGCTCAATGGTGTGAATTATTTCTTCTAGTGTTCTCTTTTCTGTTTTTGTAATTTGTTTTAAATATAAGGGCGCTCTCGCAATTGAGTCCATTTTTCACTCTCCAGTTTTCAGTTAACACAATTTCTATTATACTAAATTGCATATAAGCTCGCACAATCAAATTTAAAAAAAAAACATTTAGTTTGATAGAATAGTGTACTATGATATTAAATGAAAACTGAAAAACGAAAGCTGTGATTGTGAGAGCGCGCTAAATTTAAATAAATGTCTTTCTGTTCAAGTGTATTAAATAAATGTGTGTTTTTTACATTATGCTGTTACTCAAGGACTACTTGTTCAATTGACACAAACAGGATATCGTCGAAGAGAAAAGTCTTATTTTTCGATCAGTATAAATTTTTAGTTCTAGAGATTTTTGACCAAATAAAAAAATGAGCCGAAAAACATGTTTTTTTTACTGATATCTCAATAACGGTTCTTTGAAAAAAAAGAATATTATTTTCGTTTTTAGAGACCTCAAAATAATCTAAAAAACGTTTTTTTCTTATAGCGGTACCTGCGAAAAACTCAAAATTTGTAAACTAGTGTAATTGAGTGCCGGTGAACGGCAGTGCATATTGTAGAAGACCCTTAAAGCTCTTTCCATGATAATCATGCATTCTATGACAGCGCGTTACTTTTTCAAAACCGATTAATAACCGTAAACTTTTCAACGGTTTTGACTTTGACAGAATTTTTCCTAAAAAAATTGCATTTTGCATAAAAAAATTTGAGTTCTCGGTCGAAGCCCAGCGTCTTTGCGATATTTGTGATTACTATTTTTCATTTATGTTAGAATTGCACAATAAAACCGTAATTATATGATAAGTTAAAGCAAATATACAAATGCTAAGTATGACACCAACACTAGAAACACCACTGCGACGGTCGGAAATTGGAGTTTTTGCTACTCCAATGAGCATTCCAAGGCATTTAGTTGTAAGTACAATACCTAGGTACTACTTCTTTTTAGAATTCCATGTAATTGCCGTTATTACAACAATTTTGTTTCTTTCTGAAGATCCATTTAGAAACATTATTTTATGTAAACAATTCCGAGATATATATTTGCTCAGATCTATGTCACTGCAATCAAAAATGTTCGAACCACGTCAAATCAGTTAATTCTAACTAAAGAAATTTACAGATTGCATATTGATTATCTTTAATAAGAGTGAAATTTCGAAAGGTTTATCGATAAGATGGAAAAAAATATACCTATGACCTGAAAAGTTTGCTTTTGAATTTGTATGGGGTTCCGTTCTTACAGAGAAAATTAAAAAGAATTTTTAATTATCATTATACTTTCATTTTTTCTTTTACTATTCATTAAAAGAAATCGGTCCGAGAGCCCCCAGTATAACGGATGCTGATTTTACTATATCAGAAAACTGACACAAACCAAAACATCCTTTTTGGACAAATGGTTTGAACTAATAGATATTTACAACAACAAAAAATAAGATGGGAGGGCCCTCGTCTTTAGCCTAGTGACCCCAAATGGAGTCCCAGAGTATAGTATAGGAGCCCCTTTTATATTTGACCTATAGACTCCAAATGCAATCCTAAAGCTGGGACCAATAAAAACTTACCCCTGCACCAGAATTTGGCCAAATCCGTCTACGAATAAAAACTTTCTCACATTTATCGGTCATTTTTAGGAAAAAAATCATATGGGAGCTCCCTAAACTTTAGTTCTAAAAACACCAAATCCAATATAGTATAGTATAGAGTATAGACTAATAAAAGCTGACTCCTACCAAAATTTGGTCAAATCTGTTTACTGGTATAAAACTTTCTATAGTTATATGCTAATATTTTTCAGTCATTTTCAGAAAAAAGAATCTACCCTTAACCTTTTACCTAAAAACTTCAAATGCAATCCGAGAGTATGGGACCACTAAAAACTCATTTCCACCAACATTTGACCAAATCCGTCTACCGGTAAAAAACTTTCTATATATGCTCATATTTTTCAGCCATTTTTAGAAAAAGAATCATATGAGAGCCTCCTTTAACATTTGACCTAAAAACTCAAAATTTAACTAAAAACTCATTCTTATCAAAATTTGTCAAATCCGTCTACTGGTAAAAAACTTTCTTAATATACTCATATTTTTCGGCTATTTTTACAAAATAATAGTCGTATAACTTTCTCTATATGTTAATATTTTTCGGCCATTTTTAGAAGAAAAAAATCGTATGCGAACGCTCTTTTACCTTTGATATAGAGACTCCAAATGCAATATCAAAACTACAAATTACTAAAAACTCACCTCCAAAAAATTTAGGCCAAATCCGTCCACTGGTGCAAAACTTTCTTGAATACAATATTTCGGGATGGACGGACATTTTCTAGTTTTTCTGAATCATAAAGCGTAAAAAATGAGTCCCGGCAATTAGCATATAAAAAAAGTTTTTTCATTAGTGGTGGATTTGGCCAAATTTTTGTGGGGGGGGGGAGTTTTTAGTAGTCCCATACTCTGGAATTACATTAAGAGTCTCTAGGTTAAGGGGGCTCCCATACGATTTTTTTCCTAAAAATTACCGAAAAATATAAATAATATACAGAAAGTTTTTTAACAGTCGTCGAATTTTGCTAATCTTTAGTAAAGAAGAGTTATTAGTCCCATAATCTGGGATTGTATTTTGGGTCTGGGTCAAAGGGCAGGAGAGGCTTCCATACGATTGTGTTTTGCTAAAAATGGCTTTTAAATATGAACATATAAGTAATAGAGCTATGGGCTTTCTGGCTCACTTCTGCAGTCACAGATTAAGAGTGAACGATACATAAATTTTTTAAGGGAGGGAATCTGAGGATGATAATGAGAGGATTTTGAGGAGTTTGGCCAATTTTAGTGTTTAGGTTTTAACTATCCTTATATACTCTGAGATACCACCTATAGGGTTTCTAGGTTAAAGAATTTTTTGTTGTTGTTGGAAATATCTAATAGTTCACATTTTGTGTTCAAAAATATCATTTGGGAGTCCATAGGTATATCACAAAGTGTCGGTTCCCAATTTACATTGGATTGGTGTTGACTGAAGAAACACATACAAGTTACTTCCTGAATACTAAACCAATCTCATTTTTTTTTATTTTTCCGTTTTTGTATATTTCATCCGCCGTAAATCGTTATATTTTCCTTTAAGTTTTCCTTGGTTTTATGTATATCCGACTGACTTCCATAATACTTTTTATGAAGTAACTCTATAGGTTTTAGCATAGTCTAAACAAATACAGTCAAATAATGAGAGCGCGCCATCTTATGGATACTAGTTCATGAATTGAATTATTTCTATACAAAATTCAATGTTTGATTTAACATTTCAAAGATGTCGCTACTGAAAATTGCTCTTAGACTTAGAAATCCGCTCCCTAGTTATGTTTCTCTTAAAATTTGTTCAACGACTATGTACAATATCGTTTTTATATTATTTTTTTTTTTGCTTTATTATTGTAAGGGTACTGGTATAAATATATCTACTACAATATGCAAAATATTAGGGTCAGCCTAAATCTGAAGTGGACCACCCTCATGGCATACAAAATAATACGGGTCTAATGAAATTACATAAATACTAAATTTAGAAACTTTCATAAAATTAAGAAGGAAACGAAACAGATCCTGGTTCAATTTTTTTTTCATTTTTCAGACTTTTTCAAAAAATCGTATGAGATTCCCGCCTTCTCTTTGACCTAGAGACTCCAAATGCAATCTGAATATGAGACCAGTAATAACTCATCCTCACCAAAAATTTGCCAAATCCTTTGACAGGTGTAAAACTTTCTTGTGTCTGATATTTTGCGAACGGACGGACAGACACTTTATTTTCTAGTTTTTCTGAATCAGGGCATTATAAATCGAGAAAAAAAACATGGTCCTGGCAATTTGGACACCCTGTAATGCCCAGCATCCGTGGAGTATTTAATAGTATAGACATTTAAAAAAATAATAATTTAGATTTCTGACATTTTACATGAAAATATTAAAATAATCAAATTTTTATTGAATAATTTTAATATAATTTTTTTCTCAGTCTACGTCAATACAGATTTTTTTATAAAACTTTCTAGAACATTTTTTTTATTTAAAAATTTTAGTGCAGAGTTATTTTATTGACGATTTTTTCAATATTCGTTTTTTTTAAATCTGAATTAATTTAGAAAATAAATTTTCTCATTGTATAAAATTTTAAAATTTATGAAAATTAAAAAAAACTTTTTTTCACTTCTTTTTTAAATTAAATTACGAATTAAATTGCCTTGCCCCTAACTTTTGGGAACAATATTTTTCGGTAAAAAATACGCATCTTGAGTTATTTGGCCATATATTTTTTTTAAATTTTCCAAATTCCAAGCTCGATGCGGAGGTAGTGGCCAATAACAAAAAAAATGCAAACATTTTTACTTTTTTTTATTTAGCAATATTTGAGCCCTGCTCTTTTTTTAATTTTATAAATTTTGAAAATCAACCCACTCTAATGTGTTTAAATTATTCATTTATTTTAAGGCATTATAAAAAGAAAAATCTTTATAACATAAATTTGAGGACAAAAAAAAAGGTTTTTTTATTGAGCTGTGTTATTTATTTTATTTTCGAATTAAAAGAAATCAAAATGTTTTTTAATTTTTTTTTTTAGAATGATGATGAGGCTGAACGGCGTGCCTCTCGTGCTCGGGCATCTTTAAACTCATACACATCTGAGAGTACCGTAGCTGAACATGAAGGTCTGCAAGATTGCCTAAAAATATTCCATGAAAATGTAAGTAAAATTAATCGTTTGTTGTAAAAAAACTTAGTAAATAATTAGTATTATTGGAAATAAAAATACTTTGTTTTTAATAATCCAAAAGGACCGCAGGTATATCTGAAAAAAAAAATAATATTTGTGAATTCGAACGAGAACGTAGATTTATATTTTTGTTGCCTTCAGGGTCGGATTAACCCTAAGGCAAAAAAGGCACTAGCCTGGGGCCCGGATAAGACGCGAAAATTATTTTGTTTATATACTTTTTTTTAATTTTATTTTTAAAAATAAAGTAGAATGTTTTCTTTTAAATCACTGCTCGGCGCTCAGCTGATTGAAAAACTTTTATTTAAATATATATACTTTTAAAAATGTAATTATAATTAATCCCCATAACTTAAAAAATGGGTTTTGCTTGGAATATTTTGGAAACAAATTCGCTGCGTATCAAACAATTCATTAGTTTGCATTGTCTGGACCCTAGATGTTGATTTTTTCGTTGTTTTGTATTATAATGAGCCAAATTCGTTTATTAAGTGTAATCATTTAATATTATTATATTTTAATATAATATTCACACAATTCTGGGAATACAACATAGCTATTATAAATAACTTACTCTGGAATCTTTTATTATTTATACAAATAACATCAACATTGGAATTTCATATTTGGAAACAATTTATTGGGATAACTCAGTTCTGTTTGGTAATGATTTGAACAATATTATTGATAGATTTTATGACATGTTGTTTACTGGTTTTAATCAGATTGTACCTCTAAAAAAAATTAAGAAAAACTAATCATCCATCATGGTATAATAAACCTCTTTTGAGGCTTAAAAACCTTGAGAATAAAGCACACAATAGATACAAGAAGACTATTTACATGACCTTCAATTCTTTAAGAAAAAGATTCTTAGCTTCCTAAAAATTAGCTTACACACATTTTTTAAATAAAGCACAATCGGATCTGACTCGTGATTCTTCGCAGTTCTGGTCATATGTAAACTAAAAAAAATCGTCTGGTTATCTGTACACAATCCGCCACAGAGATGTAAAATCTTCATCTGCCGACGGTATTTGTGATATGTTTGCAAACTATTTTAAAGATGTCTATATTAGGGAGCCCAATTTTAGTTTGGAAAAAATTTTTTGCGAGCAATTTTACTAGCACTTAAAAAAAATCTACAATTTTTAAAACTTAGCCCTGCGAAAAATTAGACTGATTCATAAATTTTTGAGAAGGCACAAATTCGCTTTATGAATGAAGGTCTCAATTTTGACCTCGAATTTGAGAAATATTTCTAAAACGTGTGCAATAATCATCTGCAAATGTATTGAGTACTACTATTAATTTTCAAAAATGAAACTTTTTTTCATAGATAATGATCGAGGGGGTAACCACCTGAAAAAATTTTGTCCCACAGACTTCCATTTTAAAAATTCTTCCAAAAGACTTCCCAGACTTCCAAGAATTCCCAGACTTCCAAAAGACTTCCAAGAATGTCAAAAGGCTTCCAAGAATTCCAAAAGACTTCCAAGATTTCCAAAGAGGTGTCCCAAGACTTCCATAGGTGATTACCCCCTCGAAAAAATCTGTCCATAATAATTCTCTTTGTATTAATAATTTTATTTGAATTCAAATTTTAGTTTTTTAGGTAGAATCTTGATTTTGTGAATACAAAAATGCTTCTATTGAATCATTTCTTATCGCACTATATATCGCGGTATGTTATTCATATGTATTCATGGATCGTGACTTATTTTATTAAACACCAATTTTTTTTGTAAAACAACAAAACCTCTAAAATATAATAATTTGCAGCGTTTTTCTCGAAACAAAACAAAACCCCAATTTATTGTATATAACCTAATACCCATACAGCATGTACTTAAAAAGAACAATTGCGAGTTCTTTAACCGCAATATTTATTATATTGTATGTGATAAATCATTATTTCGACCAAAGAATTAAATTTATTATAATATTATTTATAATTTGAAATGCTTTTTAATAAATCATACAATATATCGAGCGAGTACAGATAAATCGAACCACAAAAAGAAACATTATTTTTCGAAAGAATAGAATAAAAAATCACTTTCAAACAAATAAATGCGATGAATTGAATCATTGTTATTTTGTGGTGGTGGTGCCTTTTCAAAGGCTTATTGTTGTGCGTGAAAAAATGTACAAAGATAACATGGAAATTAATCAATAAATAATAATCGATTCGATATTTTTTTTTCTTTTGTGTTAGTTATGTAATATTTATCCAAATAATTCTTCCAGATCCATAAATTTCTATATTACAATAATAATAATATATGATGTAATGTGTATAGAAATGTCAGGAACGGAAACGGGTTTCTCAAAATCAAAACCAAAAAAAGATTATAAAACCCAACGAATTAGAAATATACATGCGGAAGTAACAATATAAAAATATTTAAAGCATTTTTATGCTTTTCTAAAATGGCCGAATAGAACAAAATACACTACAAATTTTAAACAAAAATCATAGTACGTGTAAATATTGCTTTTTAAAAATAGAAAATGTATGGAAAATACGTTTTACTTCACCCCTCAAAAATACTTAATTTATGAACTAAGTGTGCATCTCACTTACACAACCGGTTTCTTATTACTATTTTTTCTTGTTTAAAAATTTATGTTCCTTCCATGTATATTTCGAATTCGTTGATAAAACCAAAACCAAAATTAATAATTTTATAAAACCAGCATCAAAGTCTTACAATCGGAAAAACCAAAACCAAAACCATAACCAAAGTTTTATGATCGGAAAAAACCAAACCAACTTAATTTTCAAATTGGTTTCCGTCCCTGGTAAAAATACCCACTTTATATATAGTAGAGTGTAGACCTGCCACATAAGCGCCCCAACCACAATATATTTATAGACAATTTTTCATTCTTTTTCTCTCGTTTTTTTAAGGATAAATCTTCTTTTTTCTTTTGTTCTTTTCCTTCAATGCAGATGATAATAATATTAATAAAATATGATAAAAGCTTTATGTACATATGTATATACAATATACATATAGGTGTGGATAAAAAGCTATAAATATTATTTGTTGTGTCTTTATCTCATCGAACACGGAAAAAAACTCTCTAATATAATAAATATAATTTCAAATGTTTAATATTTTATTAACGCGAATGTAAATAAATAAATTATTATTATTTATAAAATAATATTATTTATTATACAATATATTTACGGCTCTAAAGCATTATGGTCTATCTAAACATTTTTGTAAAATCAATTTTTTGCTTTTACTATTCATTAAAAAAATGTTTGTATATATGGAGTTTGTATGAAAAAATTTAGGTCAAAATGGTCAAATTGCCGGGACCCATTTTTTTACGTTTTATGATGCCCTGATTCAGAAAAACTAGAAAATAAAAAGTGTCCGTCCGTTCGTTCGTCCGTCCGTCGCGTCCTCAAAAAATCGGCTACGAGAAAGTTTTACAACAGTGGACAGTGATTTACCCAAAAATTTCGTGAGGATGTCTTATATTAGTGGTCCCATAGTCTGAGATTGCATTTAGAGTCTCTAGGTCAAATATGAAGGGGGCCCCAAACGATTTTTTGCTAAAAATGGCCGAAAAATATGAACATATGATAATTTTTTTTAACCAGTTGACGGATTTGGCCAAATTTTGGTAGAGGTGAGTTTTAAGAGATTTGTAGCTTATCTATCTAGGTCAAATATGAAAAAGGCCCCCATAAAAATGGCCGAAAATAATGAACATATAGATAAATTGTTTTACCAGTTGGCGTATTTGGCCAAATTTTGGTAGAGGTGAGTTTTAAGAGATTTGTAGCTTAGAGATTGCATTTGGAGTCTCTGGGTCAAAGATGTGGGAGCTCCTATACGATTTTTTTTAAATGCCAGAAAAATATGAGCATATAGAAAAAGTTTTTTTTTACCATTTGGCCAAATTTTGTAGGTACTCCCATACTCATTGCATTTACAGGCTCTAGAGATGAAGGGGGCTCGCATACGATTTTTTCTTTCTAAAAATTACCAAAAAATCTGAATAATATTCAGAAAGTTTTTTTACCAGTGGTCAGATTTACCATATATTTAGTAAGCAAGAGTTTTTATGGTCCCATACTCTGTGATTGCATTTGGGGTTTGGTACTCTTATATTATGGGATTGCTCCGAAAAGCCCTGGCATCAAAATGCCCTCACATTGAAAAACCACATAGAGAAACCAAGAGTGTAGATTTTATGAGAAAACTCATAGATTTTAACCGTTTTAATTGTTGTTTTGGCTTTAATAAGAAAAGTTGTTAAAATTACTATCGGGTGGTTAATTTATATTTAACAAGACCTGGTACTTGAATTTACTAAATAATAGTTACCATAACCTGCAATTTTTTAACCCTCCTTGAGAGTAATTATAAATTTCAGATAGTACTCTCAACTATTGTATAAATAACCCACCAGATAGTTATTTCAACTACCGGATAGTTACCATAACCCGACATTTATCAACCATCCTTGAGGGTATATTTATAACTATACAAAATTGAAAATTTAAAAATTTCGAAATTTGCGAAATCCGAAGTTTCGATGTAGTGAAATTTCAAAATTACAAAAATTCTGAATTGGCAATCGGAAAATTCGAAATTTCGAAATTGTAAATTGCAAAATTACGAATTTAAGAAATTGCGAGATTATGAAGTCGTAAAATCATTAAATTTTTAAATTGCGAATTTCGAAATTAAGAATTTTGAAATTTCGAAATTACGAAGTTTCGAAATGGTGAAATTTCAAAATTGCAAAAATTCTAAATTGGCAATAGGAAATCTCGACATTGCAAAATTTTAAAATTTCGAAATTACGAAGACGCAAAATTAAATTTCGGCATCGCGAAATTTCTAAATTACGAAATTGTGAAATTTCCAAATTGCAAAAATTCTAAATTGACAATTGAAAAATTCTATTCAAAATTGTAAATTGCGAAATAACGAAGTTGAGAAATTATAAAATTTCAACATTGCGTCATTGCAATTTCGAAATCGAGAATTTATACATTTCTTAATTACGCACATTTACGAAATTGCGAAATTTCGAAATTGCAAAATTGCAGTATTCCATAAATGCGAGTGTGATGGGAGATTGAAACATTTGAGATAAAATTAGCTGATATTTTTTTAAATATTATCATTGGGGTAAAGATAGTATGTTAATAGGTAGAACTATCCGATAGATAATTTTACAATAATTGAGGTTAATATCAGATAGTAATGTTAACTATCTTTGGTAAAGATAACATGTTATGATGGTGAATACATTTTTTTGTGTAATTACAACTATCGGATAGTAGTGATAACATGTCTTGAGGGTAAATAAAATAATTTGGGTAATACAAACTATCGGATAGTAGTGATAACATGTCTTGAGGGTAAATAAAATAATTTGGGTAATACAAACTATCGAAGTGCAATTATAACCCCTCAAATGGTTATTTTGTTACTTAACCATCCAAAAAAAATAACCCGCCGGATGGTTAATGCATATAGTTTCTCTGTGCAGGGCAGCTCGATTTCAGGGCATTTCGATGCTACGGCATGTTCCGTTTTTTGCTGTGCATAAACGTCAATCTACAGTGTTCTACTGGCTATATAATTAAACAGTTTTTTTACGCTTCCTGTAAAATTTTCAAAAATGTAGATAGATCATAATGCTTTGCAGCCGTTGATATATTGAGTTTATTTTTAAATATAAGCCGATTAGTTGTGCTTAATTTATTTATTTATTGGAATTATTATTATATACACGCAATAAAGTTTACTATATTACCTAATAATTCGCTTAATAAAGCTTAAATTCAATTTATTGATTATTATATTTGAAAATTTATTTTCAAAAAAATATCTATAATTATTGGAAAAGCTGTTGCAAGTATATTAGTAGATAAAAACAAAATAAATATATTAGACCGACTGGGATGAATTTTTTTTAGAATTGAACTGCAGTATAGCGAATATGCTCCTAATAGGACCCAACCTCTTCTATTCTGTAAAGGGTCATCCTCCGACCAAACAATTATACCACGACTTTTGGGGGGAAACCCCTCCCCTCCCTTTCGGCAGGGGGGAGGTTAAAGTTTTAAAATGCAATATTATGATGTCATACCTATACAGAATGTAAAAGTAGGCAAATTATATTTCATTTCAAAATGGGAGGGGCTTATCGTTAGCATTAAAAATATCAAAAAAAAATTTTTGTATGGGTTATGTGTATTCAAATGAAAGGTTTTGATAAGAGCTACAATTTTAGTTATACGATTTTTAGTCTATCGATTCCCTTCTGTTCGCAGACAGGTAAATAAAATGTTCTTTCAAAGAAATCCTTTAAGGCTTGTGGGAGGACGATGGACTACAACTCTTTAAACTAAAGTTAGCTTTTGTCAAGACCTTTCATTTGAATACACAAAACCCCTATAAATATTTATATTTCAATATTTTTCATACAAAAGTTAAGCCTTTCTCATTTTGAAAAAGGGGTGTTTTTTTTTCTTATATTCGCACTACAAAATATTTTAATTTGCCTATTCTTTCATTCTGTATTGGTGCGCAATCAAAATATTGAATTTTAAAACTTTTGCATACAAACTTTAAACCCCCCCATTGAAGAAAGGGGAGAGTTTCCCCCAATAGTCGAAGTATAATTTTTATATCGGGAGATGACCCTTTACAGGATAGTGGGGTCATATTTGGAGCATATTCGCTATACTGCAGATTCGTCCAATTTTGTTTGCAAAATAAAATTAAAACTTATGTTTTTGATTTATTTTAGAATGCCCAGCCTACATATGTTTATAAAATATTTATTGGATATTCGCCCGAGGATATGGCTTGTTATTATTTTTAATTATTGTTGCGTTTTAGCATAATAATAATAATCGCAGCAGAAATAATAAAGTAATCAATGTATCCGCATATAAATAGTCTCCCACGTTCCATACATTTTATATAGCATAATTAAAACAATTAATAAATCTTTATAGTGACTATAACTAACGAACATGTTATATTATAGCCTAATGCGAAATTTTCTGGTGTGTTATAATTATATAGGTTTTCAGTTCCTTGGCCGAAATTTGAAATGGGAACTTATTCACATAAATATAAAAAGATCGAGAGTTTCAATTAAATTTTTTCGCAGACAAATTAACTGCTATACACTTTACAATTTTGTTTCATCTTAAATATTATTTCTTAACAATTTGTTATTAGTTTTTTTCGATCGTGAATATATCTCGAGAGTTTTATCCATCTCCACTGATGACGGATTAGCCTATAGAAATAGTGTAACTCTTGTCAGTCGAAATATCATTTATTTTTTATGAAACCACCATAGTGAAAAATAGTTGACCAATAATAATTTAAGATATTCTGCATTATTTTTTTTAAATGTCTGTCCCGGCCCCAAACCACTTGAAATTACGTAAAATAACAAAAAAAGGACTTTTACCCAATGATTATTCCTGATTTCCATAATCGATTTAAATTACCGCCATTATCACAAAAGGCCTAATAATGCATTGGTTATATTTTCTATATAAAAGAAAATAAAAATTTTGAAGCTTCAGTTGTCTCAGGTCCAGTTCAAGTTTCCCTAAGTTTGCCTGAAAAATCATAAAAAATGCAAAACGTTTAAGTGTTTTTTTAAAGTATCATCATCATCATCATAATCTCGTCCTTTACGAAATAGCGTGGGAGCATAGGACATCTACATATAGCCTTCAACGCAAAAAGTTCATCCCTTCGGTTTTGGCTCCGAAGATTTTTGTCGTCCTATTGCGCAAATTACTTTCGGGCTCCAATCAAGCACCGTTCGCGCTATATGGTATCGCTTTAATTTTTATAACCATATAATAAACGGAAAGGCATTTCGTCTTGAATATTCTAATTTTTAAATTTTGCGAGATGTGTGGGTCCTATATATGTGCTTGTATATACCAAAAGCTTGCTATGCTTTTTGAATTCGACTCTTCATATCCGCGTCATCATATTACTCCCAAGATATTGAAAGCTATCTATTTCATCTATTTGTTCGCTGCCAATGGAAAGTGTACATTGTAATCTTGCTCTTGATTTTTAGTGAATCTTGCTCTTGATTTTTATTCCAACTTGTCCTGCATACCCTTATTTTTGGTCTATTTTTTGACTATTTTAGAATCCCAGGAATTTGTTAGGGAATTATTAGGGGATGTAAAAAGACTGCGATTGCTATAGAAGTCAGTTTAATTCGTTCATTTTTTCAATCAAAATCTGTTGATTTAAAATTTTGAAAAAAATCCTCATGTATAGTCCACACTTTTTTTTGTATGTTTTCTAAATATTTTAGAATTTTAGGCATTTGTTAGGGGATGTAAAAAGACAGCGATTGCCATTGAAATCAGTTTATTTCGTTCATTTTTTTCATCAAAATCTGTTGATTTAAAATTTTGAAAAAAATCCCCATGCATAGTCCACACTTTTTTTGTCTGTTTTCTGAATATTTTAGAAATTTAGGAATTTGTTAGGGAATCGTTAGGAGATGTAAAAAGACTGCGATTGCTATAGAAATCAGTTTAATTCGTTCAT
>JANSTW010041671.1:0-14362 GCA_027564275.1 Diadocidia ferruginosa
AGCTCCTCGCAATTTAATTTTCGGAAAGCCATACAAATGTTTTTTAAGTTTTTTGGGTAAAACGTAAAATCTGCCTAAAATTTTTACTAAAAGTAACAGGCAACCAGAATGGCTCATTTAGAAATGATCAAGTGATTAAGAGTGGTCATTTCATGAAGTGTTCTAATAAAATCAGTTTTTCGGAAATTTTAAAATATTCCCGTTGTTGCGACTTTTGTGTAGGTTCATTTTAAAGGGAAAAATTGCGCGCATCTTTTAAAAATACTTTCGAAATGATCGAGTGATCGTTAAACATTATTTTGAAAAGTTTTTTATCAAAACGAAGAAAAGTGCATAAAGCATATAGTCTTTTTATTGTAGAATATACGCAATAACACAATATCGTTCATACGGTTCTTCAAAATCATGCTCCGTTTAGCTATAAATTGATCTAAAGATCATGCGCATATAAAAATTTGTGGGATTTCCTGAGAAAAACAATTTCATTCTTTATAAGCAGAGCTACTTGCAGTTTTGTTCATTTAAAAGAAAGTAATTGTTAAAGAACATTTTGAAAAGTTTTCTATTAAAATAAAAAGTAGTCCAGGTAACAACCTATCTATATTATTTCCGCAGTAACACAATACTGCTCTTGAAAATCTTACTTCATTAAGTGTGAGTTGCTGACAACAATGAAACACTCCACCTTTGATATGGCCTCTAATGAAAACCATGGTTGCAGTTAGAAAAAAGGGTAAAATGCTCCCTATGCTCTTTCACTTTGGAGTAAAGGACACGATGCTTATGATGATCTTGAAAATCTTACTTAATTTAGCTGTTCAATTGGTCCTGTAAACAAACATTTATAGGATATAGGGTTATCTGAGATAAGATATCCCTGTAAAAAATAAAACATTCGTTCAATTGCAAAATATTCCAAATTCATTTTTAAATCGATTTAAAATTATGTATTTATTATGCAAAATATATTAAACCAAACTTAATCAAAAATAAACCCCAAACAACATATGTTGTTAATAATATAATTGATACAATGTTATAGACGTATACATAATATATACGAGCAGCGGCGGCCGGCTCCGCCACAATCAACAATAATTTGTAATAATTAGCTCATACCACAAATTGCACAATTATACCTACAATCCTGTTTACTGTTCTTTTTGGTTTTCTCCAAATATAATATAAAGGATTTCTCAAACATATAAGCTCCTGTACCATATATACCAAATATATAAATATACATTTGTATCTAATTGCGTCAAGCTTTAACTGTTATATCAATGCTTACGATGGCCAATTTTACCCATTTTGGTTTTGCCGTAATATAATCCATTTCTCTCTAACCATATTGCACAATAAATGCAATAAGGGCATATCTACAGACGATTCTTACAATAATAATCAATACCGAGGCCGACACTAGTGCCATAACAACAGTAAAATAGTTACAGATTTGAGGCTTGAACATTTGATCATTTGATATTGTAGAGACAGGCAATAATAACAGAATTACACTGATCAACACCGGACAATTTTCCAGGATTTTGTAAATCGTTTTTGGTTAAATTATAAAGGTGCTGATTACAAAAACAATACTAGTTTTTTCTGAAATAGCTGAACAAGCTGAACAAGCTGAACTAGCTGAACTTGCTGAACTAACTGAACTAGCTAAACTAGTTGAACTAGTTGAATTAGTTAAACTAATTGAACTAGTTGAACTAGCAGAACTGGATAAACTTTCTAAACTAGCTGAAATAGTTGAACTAGCTGAACTAACTCAATTAACTGAACTAGCTGAATTAATTCAAATAGCTGAACTATCTTAAATATAATCAGTGAGCGGTATTTTTACACGGAGGAAGAGGAACCCTAACTTCAAGTAACATATTGGTGGACGGCTTCAATATTCATGATTTTTGAGATATGCCGTTGTTGCTTTGAATGAGCCATACATTTATATAATATAAGTACTTTCTCGTATTAAGGAAGTTCTATGTAATATTTGTAGTATAATTGTGTGTATGATTTCTCGAATATAATAGTTATACTCTGAGCTGCTGAGCTTGAGCTATAAAACACTGGCAACACTATAAATATGTTGTGCTGCTTATATTACATTATTTGTGTGTGTATAACACTGAAAGTATAAAATATCGTCAAAAACTTTGTTCTTTTCAGAAAAAAAAACAAAAATAGCAAAAAAAATAAAATCATCTTAAGGGATATATTAGTTATATGTGTATGTGTACTTCCTCTAAACTCTCATCCTTTTCACCACTAACCCATATAGAACCTGCTGCAATATATTAGGACATATACAATATAATATACCACTTGGTTAAAATAATATCATTCCTCATACTAGCTCCACATCCTCATATATATAAGTAAATATATATTATTATTTCTGAAAACGAAACGAACAATTTTAACTTAGTTTCATGTGAGACGTGAGACTTATTTTTATTGATCCCGTGGGAGGATTCTCATTTCAAACAATGTAATTAAGAGTTTTTGGTATTAATTTGTTGGATGGATTATTATTATTAAAGGTTACAGAACTTCTGCTATTTTCCAAGTAAGGTATATGTATAGGTAACTGTATATTTATTTGAACTCTGCAATAAAAGGTAATAAATAGCCGTTTCGTTGAAAGGAAAAAAGGTAAAACTGTAATATTGTTGCTGATGCGATATATTTTATTGAAAACTAAACTATATCCGTACAACACTGCAGGGCATCTAACTATATATTATTATGTGGCATGTTTAACTTCTATATATATTTATTTATCAATTATTGTTGTTTTCACCCAGTTCTCGGTATATCTAATATTTACAATTCTTCTTTTAGATATAATTTTTAATTTATGTAACATTAAAGGAGGTTACTGATGGAGAGTACTTGAACATATTCTACTTAAATTGATAAGTTTAATTCTTTATAACCTCAACCAGCTATTTAAACATTCTACAATTTTGTTAGATAGCAAATAAAAATTGGACAAATTTATTTAAACTTATAGCATTATCGCTTTATTCTTATTTTGATGATACCCTCAACCCTGCGTAATTAATTTAAGGAGCTATTTTTTACCTGTCGCTTTTAACCAATGTGCAGCAGTGTAAGCGTCGTCAAGAGGTTGTGAGTTCGATCCTCGGTCTGGCCGAAAATTTTTCACAACTGGGTAATCACTTGCAGATGTATATTATTATTAAAATAATTAACAAAGTATAATGGCGGTTTTGTGATTAGAAGATGTCTGAGTTTGGTAAGTTAACACTAAAATTATATGCTTCAAATCTATTCAACATGGTGAAATTTTATAACTCGAAACCTATATTTTTCAGGAATATTTTTCCAAGTTTAAAGAGTATATTTTTTTATTTTATTTATAGGTATCAAATAAAAATAATATTCTGGAAAAAAATATAAATACATTTAAATTAATTAAATGCTTCCTGGGATGTGCCGATTTTGTTTCTATATTAAAACCGGTCCTGGAACCCTTTTTGACAAGCTTTATTGCAGACAACCTGTCGAATGAAAGAATTATAATTAATTTAAAAAGTTCAAATTTATTATATTGTAACCATCATCAGTCATCACATGATATGGGAAAAGAACTTTTATTTATATTGAATGCTTTTAAAAAAAATAAAGTTTTTCTATAAGAACACCAAAAAATATACCTTCGAAATTTCGAGATCGTATCTTATCTCGAACTGTTTATGTCTTTCTGTATTTTTTTTTTATTTATGCCGCATTTTTGTATGAAAGTTCCTGCTGAGTCAAATTCTTAATTTTCAATACCCAATAATGGGAACACCAAAATACCATCCCTCCATAATTTCAAGATCGTATCTCTCGTATCTAGAACTTTCTTTTTCTTTGTGTACTTTATAGTGGCCCGGACGGACAGACAAAAATTTTGTTTTGTATTTTTCTGTTCAGAATTTAAAATAAGTTTACAAAATAAACTAATATCAGAAATTCACAAGAATAATTTTTAAAAAATAACCTTATCGAAATCCAAAATTTTCGCACCAACTCTCCTTAAGTTTTGTACAGATAAATATATACAAACGATTCATTTACTTTAGTTCCAGATCATAGTGCTATATATCCGACCTTAGATAATAAATTTTCTATTATATTTAACTATGTAATTTAGAGAACATGACATGTTTTAGTTGCTGTTATATATAATTTAATTACTATAATAATCTTTATCTCTAAAAAATCGTTAATTTTAATTTAGACAAATTTGATTATTTAGTAGAGAAATCAGTAGCGAGTGGTATATACACAAACCACTGCTTCATTTTTATATAATTCTAGAGTTTTTGGTGACATTTTGTGGAAGTTTTAGATAATTCGATCAGATCATCTTAATTATACGACAATATTTAAAAAAAAAATTATTAAAATTAAGACATTTTCAGATAATTTAGGATTTTCTAACAAAAAAAATTGTGATTTCCATTTCGATGAAAATTCATGATAATAATTCTTAAAACAAAGGCTAACCTTGAGCTAAATCTAATTTGACTTAAATTTTTCAATAAATTTCAAAGTAACTATTTTAATTACTTAATTTCAGATTATATTTAAACTAAATTAGGCAGTTTTAACAAAAAGGCTTAGATTTGATACTAAATTAAGTGAATTTAATAAAATGATTGAGTTTCTAATTATTGAAATATATTTTTTAGATTTAATCATTTAATTTAAATTTCCAGTTTTAAAGTTAAAGCTTCCGTTATTCTTTATAACATCTCATTTCGGTGCACATACCAATATTACCACTGAGTTTGTGAAATAATTACAAAATGTTATGAAATGGTTTTTAATTGATTTTACAAATAAAGAAATTGATAACTTTATATGATCTGAAAAGTGGACCTCTTTTCAGAATATTGAATAATATAATCTTTAATTCTTAGCCAATCCCTTCGAAAACATGCTCAATGATTGTTGTTGGTGCCATAATATTAAGTTACAATATTTATAATTTTATTGAATCACGTGAGAAAAAATATTTTTTATTAAAAAAAAATTACATCACAAAACAAACAAAATTGATGACAAATGACCAAAAAATTGTGTAGGTATGCACGATCATTAAACAAACACAATCGATCAAATAATAATTCATATAAATATTTTTTTCCCAGTGCTGCGATTCTTCAATCAATACAAAATTATTATCAATATATTCCGCGTGCGTTGTTAACAATATTAATATACGCGTAATCTTTTAAATTACTATAATATATATTTAAATGTAAACATGTTTACATTAATCTTAATTAAGTCCAAAATGAAATTAATCAAATTTTTTTCTTTGCTGCGGTAACTTTATAGAATTATTGACGAAAACTTGCTTTAACTAATTTAAAGAAAACATATTTAGTTAATTTTGTAAAATTTATAAAATGTTAAGAACTGCGAGCCAGCAAAGAAATTTAAGAAATATATTTTCATGAATTGAGAAATTTTAATAACAAAATCTGGTCTAAAATTAGATATTTACTTTTATTTATGTAATTAATAAAAGTATTGTATGGTGATATACGATTTACAACAAAACAAATTTCGGAAACTGTAGGAAACACAAAAAAACAGAATGGGAAGAAAATAAAGTAAAAAAGAAATTTACGTTCTAGACGAATTGGTGTTCCAATTATATTTGATTTTAATTATAAAATTTTTTTCTTTTTTAGAACTAATATATAACTCTAATTCTCAAACAAAAAAAGCTTGATAAAAAATGTATATTCCAAAATATTGTATATATGCTACGATCTTGAAACTTAATGGAAGCTATATTTTTTGGTGTTATAATTATTTTGAATAGAAGTCTATAAAAATAAGTTTTGTTTCATATATAAATTTATTGATTCAACTTTTTGAAAGAAATTTTTCTTATAAGTTATAACTCAATATTTTTTTCTCGCCTTTTCCTTGTCATTCTTTAAACGAAATGAATTCGCCAGAAAATCGTTAGAGGCTGTCAAAACCTAGCGATTTCTATAGAAGACAATTCATTTAAAAAAATAATTTATATCTGTTGATTGAAGTTTTTTAGAATTATTATCTTTTTAGGTAACAAAAATCCAGGCGAATTTAGAAATTATACTAAAATTTTGGCTGCTGTCACCTCTACTTCAAATTAATCTTCATCTCTAATATAACCATTTCCTATAATTTATAATATTTGCATTCGACCTTGTTTTGCTATGCGTATAATAACTCAAGTATATATTTACTCTAATTTGATTAAAGTGTATCTGAAATTTGTTGCTTAAAGCTGGAGTTATAATCACGCGGCATGCTACATTAGCATTACATTAAATTTGATTTTTTCATGTGTTTTTGCAGTAACTACATTACATTTTGATTAAAACTGGTTTCCTATGTTTTCATATAACTCTACAGCTAATGTATGTTGCATCTATACGCTTTGTCGCGTGATTTTAACTCAAATTTAATTTTTATGTTTTAAATTTAAAGAAAAAATTTGTATTTAATTTTATTTATAGAAACGATTTTCTACAAAATTTAACTAAAATACTGCGGATGATGAAATTAAGTAAAAATTCTTGATAAGACTCTGGCGTATACAAATTAAATATTAAATTTTTGGGCATATACGCACAATACGCAATAAACTCGAAATCTTTAAAAAAAAATTTAATCAAAACGAGACTGAAATAATTAGCTCAAGTTGAAAAGGTCATTGATAAACGATTCTATATTCTACATTTACACTATAATACATTTTAGACAATTTTTCATTTTAGTTTTTAAAGATTTAACTAGGTGAAATGAAGTCTGTTCAAATTGTGATAATAATATTTTTGTTAAGTTTATTGAATAATGCAAACGCCAGAGTTGTGTACAGACGATATCATCGAAAACGACAACCGGTACGAAAAATCGATAAACATGTAGAAGAAATTGTCGAAATTTTTAGCACTGACACTAGACCACCGGCATTTAGTAAATCGGAAAATGCAATAGATCAATTTATAAAATGTGACCTAAAGTGTTGGCAAAGAAAACAAAAGAAAACACAACAAAATCAACGAACCAGACCAACTCGTCCAACGCCACCGACAGGCAAAACAATAGAATATTTAATTCGTCCTTCAACGGCCACAACATTTAGGCCAACAACACAGAATACTCGCACAACACAGAGGTATCCCACCCATCCTTATGAAAA
Source organism: Diadocidia ferruginosa (assembly GCA_027564275.1). Classification (NCBI taxonomy): domain Eukaryota; kingdom Metazoa; phylum Arthropoda; class Insecta; order Diptera; family Diadocidiidae; genus Diadocidia; species Diadocidia ferruginosa. Next base: position 7,235 of record JANSTW010041671.1, read on the forward strand.
TAAAAATCCAGATTATACACATTTATTTCCATGGCCAACAGATTCATCAATAACAACAACAAAATATTCAAAAAATCACACCGACACTATTAATATGACAATAGTGGAAGTGAACGATTCAACGCCGACATCGACATCCGATTTTTTTACAACTCAGTCATTACCTCCAACAATTTCATCAACAACAACAACTTCTACGGAAAAGCCAGTTTTTTCAACAGAAGAAAACATTTCAGAGTTGACAACAACCAATTCACCGCCAGAAGTAAAGTCTGAAGACTTCAACATAACTAATACTAAAGCGACAGAATCTACAACAAGCACAACAACATCAGCTCAAGCTCCGTTGGAAACTACTACCTTGGAAAACCCACCATTCGTTGATCAGGAAGAAGGAGAAGACGAAGATTACGATTACGATGAGGAAAATAATTACGATGAAAATGTGGACAATGATGGCAATGATGAAAATCAAATATTAGATAATGTCGAACATGACGATTACGAAGACGATTATGATGAAAATAATCAAAAATAATTTAAATTGTTGTTACTTGTTATAGAACTTTTTATTTCGACAATTTATTGTTTTAGTTGTAAACGAAAATAAATTAATGTATTGTAAATCGAACTTGTGTGTTGTTGTGAGTTTAATTTTTTTTAGTATCTTCATTATTATTAGCAGGGATTGTGACAAATTAAACGATATTGAAATCATTCAATTTTTTCAACAAAACTTTTTATGATAAATGTTTTAGAATCAAAAGTCGAAAATGTTCCATTTGAACTTGATTATTTAGTAAAGACATTTGTATATGGGTTCATTAAACATAAGTCAAAAATTGACCGACAATTAAATTAATATAGATTTTTAAGTAAAAATACATAAAATGTATAAGCATCCTGCTATTTCTAAACTTAAACCATTTAAAATAGTTTTAGCATCCTGCTTATAATTCAAAACTTAAACCGCATTTAAAACTTACACAAATTTGTAATTATTTAAATGTTTAAAATTTTAAATTTAGAAACAGGTTATTCAGTGAACGAAAAGTGAATACTATTATTGGCTCTAGCTGGCGCAACGGGTAAAAAAAATTCTCTGTATGTTTATATTTTTCGGCCATACATAGTATTAGTATACGACATACGCTGGTAACATGAAAAATCATTTGTTTAGGTTATGTTTTTTTGTCAAAAATGTTTATCGGCTTCGCTATTTGTTATGTTTTTAGTTTCATTCCAAGTGTTCATTTTTTTAATATACTTACATTAGTTAGCCATAATCGTATACCATGATATGACCCTAAGTCTCACCATTATTTAAAACTTGATTTTTTTTATTGTTTTAAGAACCATCAATGTGACACACACACTTAATTTAAAATATTATATGACCGCGTTGTTTTATATTTAGATTGTTAGCGAAAATATTTTGATAACACAAATTCAGAAACATTGAAAGAACTTTTCAAGTGTCATAGTATAGATTGTAGGCTTGATTGAAATTTTGTAATTTTTTTTATTTTACAAGTTTATCGATATTTTTTGACCACAATCAGCAAAAAACCATTTCTTTTTTATTGTTCTTAAAGTAAATCGATTTAAAAAAAAATAGTTTTTTTAAATCGGTTAGAAATGTCAAAGTTTCGAGACTTTGTAATTTCTCAAACGGATAGTTCTTATTCTAGTCTATACTAAAAATGGTCAAAGTGAACAATTACCCTACTTGCCGATTATCTCCAAACTTTTAAATTTTAATGTAGACGACTTTCAAGAGTTCGCAGCGCACGACCTTTTTTCAGAGGGAGCGAGCAGGGGCTTAAATTCTGAACAGTCCAATCCATAGATAGTAAAAGTATGGCTAACATCCTACATTCCCTTCAAACTATAATTTAGTTTCAGGAGTTTATGGCACTGCTTTACCACCTTTCCCAGGAAGTATAAAAACTGAAAAATTAAAACCACCGGATAGAGTAAAAAATTATAAGGATCGACTAAAGATCATCCGGAATATTATAACGAAATTCCAGATTATGGGACCACTAATAACTCACCCTTACCAAAATTTGTCCAAATCCGTTTACTGGTAAAAAAAACTTTCAAAATATGCTCATATTTGTTGGCCATTTCAAGAAGAAAAAAATCGTAATCGACACCCCATTCATCTTTGACATAGAGACGCAATCCCAGAACTACAAATTAAATATAAACTCACCCCCACCAAATTTTGGCCAAATCCGTCCACTGGTGTAAAACTTTCTTGTGTCTAATATTTTGCGAACAGACAGACAGTAAGACAGACAGACAGACCGATAGACAGGCGAACAGACAGACAGACAGCGGACGGACACTTTTTATTTTTTCTGACTCAGTGCATCATAAAACGATACAAAAAACCTGGTCCCGGCAATTTGACCATTTTAACCTAAATTAAGGTTTGTACTATTTACATACATTATCCAATATCCACACATAGGAATCATGGATTTTTTTGTATGTATAGTAAAAGCAAAAAATTAAACTTTTGTAATAACTAGCCAAAATTGGTTCCACTATATCAATAAGTATACGTATAGGTAGGTATATGGAAACTTTTTTCCAAAAAAAAATCTATCCCAATTCAACAAATTTAACAAGCAATAATATTATACAAGCAAGAAAATTTCAAAGAAAAAACTAACTAATAATAAATGGCAAAACCTCCCAAAACAACTATGTTCCTTATTATACTCTAATGTACAAAATATTTTAACCGCGAGTTTATTTAATACAATTAGTTCTTTCTATAATATATAAAGTGAATAAATTTTCTTATGAAACTTTAAAAGTTTATTTTACATATTATATTGACGATACAGTATAGCTATTTGGACTAAAATGTAAGTTTATTATAATTTATAATATATGCAGGTGCAGTTGTAATGTATATATTACAAACCGAATTTCACTGTTGCCATATTTTCTTTAGCCCGCAAAAGAACAAATTTTAGTTTTTTCAAATTTTGTTCTACTAAAGCTATAAAGTAAATATAAAATTTTAAAAGTAAATAAAGTTTACAGAAAGTTAAAAAAAAATGTTGTTAATAAACACAAACAAATTTTGAAAACTATACTCGACTCGTAATAATATTGTTTGTTGCAAAAAGAATTTTTTAAAGATTTGTATTCAAGCACATTCGAGACGAATATTTTTTTCATTTTTATACATTTTTCTTATATATTATTAGTAGGTTGTAGCAGAGAATTATAACCCATTTGCGTAACATGTTTTAAGAGCTATAGTATACAGTATAAAAAACACAGATCCTTGCATAAAAGAAAAGGAAATATCCAACTTGTAAATACTTCAGTAATATATAGTACACAAGGACTGACCAATTTTTAGCAAAGGTTTTTCTTATCTCATAATCTATAGTGAGATGCATACCTTAATCCTTCTTGTACCAAGAAATTTCAACGCTGTCCGATTTTGATGATTTTCAGAGGATCTTTATATTTACTAAAAAAGACAAGAAACGAAAAACTTCGAATGACAACCTAAGAGAGACTTTTTAGATCCATCTAGTTGAATTAAGAAGCTCCCTGATATTTGTGACAGCAATCTGAGCCTAGGCAGTAAGTATATGCTTCCCCAGGAAAAGATGTCTCAAACTACTGAGAATAGGCTTATCACATTTCACAAAGGAAATGCTCGACCGTCTCCAAATCGTTCACAACACAACATCTGCGATAACTTACATTGTGTGGCATAGCCAACCTAGCCGCATAGTTGTCAATAGCCCAGTAGTCAGAGAGAATCGCAACCAATCGAGAGACGTCTAAACGAGCAGACCCATAAGTGCGTCTGTTCTTATTATAAGAACCAGATCTGCAACGACGAAGGAATCTAATGCGATGTTATACAGTGGCACCACTTTCTACCGTGGATGCCGATTCGATAGTTAATAAATGCTACAGCTTTGTCATGGAAAATTGATAATAGCTGCTTAGAAAAATTATCGATATATCGATAACTATTGATATTTTTCACTTATCAATATATCTATACTTTTTACCTATCGATAACTATCGATAAAAAGTTATCGATAACTAATTTTCGATAACTATTGATAATAAAAATATTAATAATAATGAATAATTAATAAATGATATGATAACTATCGATAGTTATATTTATTGATTGATAACTATCGATAGTTATCGATAGGTAAAATTTTTTGATGGGTAACTATCGATGTTTATAGAATTAAAATATTATTTTATCAGGATGCATAGCGATAGCGGTCTAGGAAGTTCTTTTTAATATTTAAGATCCAGGGAAGGTATTTTACTGAAAATTAAGTTGCTTCCTGACCAAGTACTCCCATGAGATTATTTGCAGAACCGAAGATAGGCCTGGAAAAATTATCGATATATCGATAACCATTGACATTTTTCACTTATCGATGTATCGATACTTTTTACCTATCTACCTATAGTTATAAATCCTATCGCTAACTATATAGACACTTTGCCTTGTAGTACAGGGATTTATGGATCGTTGGATCGATTGCATGAAACAAAATTTGTTTTATTAAGAAAAATCCACCTTCTGGTCAAAACTTTTTTTTTTTTTTTGCTTATTAAAAATTTACAAAAACTATCGATATATCGATAACTATCGATATTTTTCACTTATCGATAAATATTGATATTTTTCAAAAAAGTTCCAGCCCTATGAGAATTGATTATATTTATGGATAACATCGGCTTATTGACGTTGAAACAACATGTTGTCCTATCGATAAACATTGTGTATAGAGTCTACAGTTAGAAAATTCGCTTTTGTCTTGCCAACGGACTAGTAATATTTCATTCATTTTGTCGAATTTGTAATCCGTCTCTCTCTTGTAGAGATTTTTATCTCGGTTTAAAAGAGCATCGGCCAATCGATCCTTTCGTATGGTAACAGTAAAAACTAAATTACGATCAGACAAAAGACACCAAAAAGACAACATGAGATGACATAACAAAAATTGTAGAAGCATGAATTAGTACAGTTACCCCTTCGTTGATGTTAGAGCATATTTTTGAAGTCTAACCGAATAGGCTTTCCTCTAATATATAGATTTTGCAAGAATGGCGTCCGAACTCCGAAGTACGGAACCATTTGTTCGTCTATCGAAAGGTTTGGCTTAAAAACTCCAATCTGTATGAAGTAATTGTGTTTAATCTATAAAAAAAAAGACAACAATGTGTTTTTCTAAAAATTAAAAGCGATAGCAGTGGTTCGGAAGTCACTATTAAAGCTGTTGGTCCGCCTATATGATACCAACTTATAGGGTTCCTTATATATTGTAAAACCCGCCCCACTGATCACAAAATAAAATGGCTAGATGCGAGTAGCTGACAACACTCTACCTTTGATATAGTCGTCAAAGAAAGCCATGGTATCAGATTAAAAAGAGTTAAATGGTCCATATGCTTCCTCGCTTTGGAGTAGAAGACACGATGATGATGAAAGTTAACTAATTAAATTACAGCTAGCATTTTTTTCAGAAAAACTAAAAAGAATCGATGATTTTTAAAAATATCGAATTATAAATGATTTTGAAATGTCGAAAAGACTGATTGTTAACCCAATAACTAAGTCGCTTAAATTAACGAAATATCAATTACAGTTGAAAAATATAGAATTCGCAGTGAATAGCAATATTTCTGCTTTAAAACATTTTTTTTATTATCAAATATCAGCTTATTTTTACAACTGTTTTAGATTTATTAAAATCGAATGAAAAATGTTGGAGTTAAAGAAGTTTTAATTATCTCCGCTTTCTATCTTTAAAAAACAGAATTGTAATTTTATAATTATTTAAATTTTTTGGTTTCCCAAAATCAGAATAAAAGTAATGTAATAATTTTTTTCAGACTATCATTCAATTATTCGTTTATTGTATTTTGTTTAGCAGCCATCTTGAACAACTACGCCATTTTTGATGAAACGTATTTTAAATACTCAGTCGCCATTTTGAAAAATAAATTTGTTAAAAAAATATTCAAATTTTTTTGGATATGTCAATTAACTACTTGTATAAATTTAAAATTTTAGATACATCAGTCAAAAACTTATTTTTTATTAGTCATGTCAAAATTACAATACACCCGATTTCGAAAATATCGTTGCCTTGTAATTTTAAAACATAACATAATAATTGTACCCTAATAATTCTAGATCCACATAAAAATTATGAAAAAAATTGATTTAAATTTTAAGTACATCACAAGGTACTTGTCGTCTATTGAAAATGTTACTCTTCTGTGCAAGTGCACTGAGGCCTTACACATTAGCTATAGTTTGAGGTTTTTATTTTTTCCCTATAACTATATATTTTGGGGTTTTCTAAAAAAGTTTCTTTACATATTATACATTTTTTTCCTGCGGTGCCGGATGAATCATGTGTTTTAGCCGCGCGCGGCACCATACCTTGGTGAAGTATATTTTGTCGATTTTGAAACAAAGTTTTCACATTTTTCTTTATTTTATAAAATAAAATGCATTTTAAATTTTATATTTCTATGGCATTATATTTTCGTTTAGTTTTGAATTTTTCGGGGTTGTAAAAGAATGTATTTTATAACTAAGTACGCAGTGATATGTATCTGGAGCATAGATATATGCAATTTAATGCTATATGAAAGGTAAAGTCTGCGGAATAAAAAAGAATCGAAAGAAAAGGAAAAATGTTCAATATTAGTTTTACAATATGTGGTTTTATGTTTCTGTGCTGCTGCTGGATTTCGACATTTTATTTGCCAGTTTAATATAATATGTAAAAATAAATAAAATATATTTCTATTTAAATAGATCGCTTATATATAGGTTTAAAGGAAATATTCTTAAACTTAAATACATTTTAATGGATTCAATTTATTACCGCTAAAGGAACAACGATAAAAATATAAGAAGCAAATAAATCATTTTTTATAATTTGTACATTCTTGAATAATAAAATGTTGATTTATTAATTTTTAGATGTAGAACCTTAGTAAATGTTTTATATCTATATAGACTACTAGCTGGTACCCGGCGTGCGTTGCTACGCTCAGGAATGAAATACTCGCTGTTTAAAATTGTGGGGTTCTAAT
>JANSTW010041682.1:0-24966 GCA_027564275.1 Diadocidia ferruginosa
TAACATTTTTATACATAGAAATGTATAGAATTTTATGTTTTGAAAGAAATTGATTTGTAATTAGCGGAAAAATCCATGCAAAAAGATCTTTACCGTGGACTTTAAAAGAAACAATCACTGAATCAGATTTTTTGTTAAAATCTGCAGAAAAATAAATCTGAATTTAACAATACAAGTATAAATAATAAATTAAAATTAGTGCTTAATATTAATAATATAAATTAATTGTTATGTTGTATTTACAATATTACGCAATTGTGGTGTTAAATAAGTTTATATTAAGGCACAGTGATTTGGCCATCTTAACTATCATGTTTGTAATTACGGACATATTTTTTCACAGGAAGATGCTTTTCACAACTTATTTATCTCGACTATTTAAAGTCGGAGGAAATTATATATAGAAGTTGTAATACATGCACTTATTTGCAAATAACAGAAGGGTGCAGGTTTGTTGATGGGAAAATAAATTGTCAAGTAAGTGCATAAAGTATATATGTATATCAAGTAGTATATATATTTATATCAAAAAAGAAAATTATTTTAAACGTAAATTATTTGAATTCAATTAAAAAAATTTAGGTTATTGTGAACATGAGCCGAAGGAAGGCAGTACTAAGTTATTTAAATTCAAATTAATACAAAAATTTGTTTATAATTTCATAAAATTCCATTTCAAAAAATAGTGACCCTAGGTCTCTCAAAAATTTCGAATTTCGACCACTTTTATTACATATACATAACTCCCTTCTAATAAATTTCAAAATGTTTTGGAAAATTAATAAAAAAATTCTAAAGAATAGTATTTAGAATTGAAATAGAATAATTTTTCCAAAAAATATAAAAGAAGTTTTTTGTGACACCCTACTTTCTAAAGATTTTATTTAAGTATGAGCATTAAACTTTATTTTTTTTAGAAAACGTTTCAAAAGAAAAGTAGTTCTTGAAGCGAATCATAATATGCAATCAATAGCAAGAGCTAATATTTTCCCAAAATTTAAAGAAGTTATGGTTAGAGAAGGGTTATTAAATCCTCCTTACTTTTCGTTGGATTCTTAAAGGTTCTAAATTCAATAATTGAAATTAATATTTATAAATTATAAGAGCAAAAGAAAAGATATAATTTGGTAATCAAAATGTCAATTTAGATTATCCTTGGTGATTAAGCTATTTTTACTTTCTAAATAATTTATTTTTATGAAATATAATTGTTAAATGCATGCTCGAATTGAATTTCTTTATGCTCTTATTAGATTGCATAGCAATATTTGATGTATATCACATTATAGTGTTAAATGCACATAAAACTTCAATGATTAAAGTAAAATAATTTTGAAAGCACAACGATTTGAGCATTTTAATTTTTTCAAGCCTTTTGTTTACTTCTTCCTTCCATACAGCAAATTTTGTTGACATCGTCCAAACCGGCAAAACATACCGTTTGGACAAATGTTTCCAAGGCCACAAGCTATGAATTAAATTCTTGAATAGATTAGAGCTATTAGAATAACTTACCGGTGGATTGTGTGAAAGGATTTTGCGCACAAATCCCCGCCATGCAATACTGTCCTACGGGACAGACGGCACCAGTGGCACAGCCTAAAACAACTTTAAATATATAATTATAGATTTTGCATAAAAAACTAATAAACTTTAACACCATTTTATCAAAATTTTCTTTTCTAATATTTTACATGTAAAAATTTACTAGTAAACGGTTTAAAAGCCTGTGAACCTCCATAGACAACATTGCTTTGTGAACAATAGCCATTAACGCAAACCTGACCATTCATACAATCCTGCATTAAATTACAAATTTGCATGCCAGATGGACGATCTAGTATTTATTATAAATATTAAAATGAATTATTTTTCTGATAATCTAGTTTAATAAATTAAAAACGACGAAATTAAATTTTACTAATAAAAGAGCCGAGTCTACCATTATAGCTGCCATAAGGAAGAATGGAAGAAGTTGGGAAATAACCTGCTCCTGTTGCACTTAGTGTGGGATCAATTGAAGCCAAAGCCGAAGGCATCACCATATTTCGATCAGCCATACCGTATAAGCTACTAAACATACAACGTCCTGCTTGACATATCTGACCACTGTAACAATCTACAGTTTCGGCACATACTAAAAAATTAATGGATTTCTAACTGAAAGATTATTTAGGAAAGTGTCGTTAACAGCAAAATAGCAATCTTTGAATATTAAAATATTATAAAAATATTTTCTAGTTTTGTTTGAACAATTCTTATTGCTTGTAAAGCTTTATAAAAAAATATTAAATATTACAACAAATCTGTAATTAAAAGTGAGCAAATTTTCTTAAATTTTGTAAAAAAATATAATTTTTGTCGATTAATTCATATAATAATTTATTATTGAAAATTATATACATTTGCTTGCAGTTCCGAGTAACCCAGCACCATAACTTGACGCAAATCCTCCTCCAAAGCCTACACCACTTGGCGTACACGCACCATTGAAACAGTACTGACCAAATGGACATGAAACAAATCGACACATATCAGCGCCATAACCACCTAATGCTGACAAAAAATTGCTTCCAAAACCTTGTGCCACACTAAAATTCAGCTTTATTTACATCTATGCAAAAAATTTGAATTATATTGAGTTATTATTAGTAGACGGTTTAGTAGACAATATTTTATAAATTAACAAACCTTAAATTAGTGAAATATTGTAGTATAGCAACAATAAATAATGCTATTCTAAGTCTCATATTGTAAATTATAAAATAGTAAATAAAGTCCAAATAAATTTAATAAACAAAATTGAAAGAAAAAATGATGCAAGAATATTTAGGACACAGGAAAAAACAATTTATTTTCCAAGTGCCTCATAACAGCCGATAATTTCCAATCTAATAGACTAACAAAAATCCTCACGTCATTTTTTACTATTTCGTTGTTATTTTTTCCTATGGAATAAAATCAACTCACTTTTTGTATCTTTAATGTAAAAAATTGTATTTTTCATTGAAAATTTTTAACAATTGACTCAAATTATAATTACATTTTTTTGATATAAAAAGAGGAAATTTAAACAATTATTTTGTAGTTTTCTTTTTTATGTTTTGCTATTTGATAACTGTACACATCAAAATAGTCCTATTAATCTTACAGAAAATCTTTGATCACTTTCAAGTCTTTTTATTCCATGCACTTTTATATATATTTTTTGTCTTTTATATGGCTTTTATAGATTTCCCTAAATCCGCAAGAACTTGATACAGTTCAACTCTCAAATTTACTTTCTCTTATCGGCCAATAATCGATTAGATTACCTACTTTATGTTTTGCGCGTTAGTTCCTCATTTAATTTGTCCTAGTTTTTTTAATGTTTTTCACTTTAATAATATATTGCGTAATATTACTAAAAAGTTTTTATTAAATTTTACAATTTTCTGCAACTAACCAGTAAAAAATTACTTTGTTTATTGCAAAAACTGCCTACAATTTATATTTTTATATCAATTTATACTGTAATCTATCTCCTCATTAAAAAAATACAATTATTTTTTAAAAACACAGCAAAAACTATGTCTATAGAATTAGTTTGAACATTTTTTTAAAAAGTGCAATGGTTGGAAAAAACTATTAAAAAAAAAAAGTCAAACTCGAGTAAATTTGGACTTCTTCCAACTATTGTTTACAATTAATGAGAAAATTACAGAAAAAGGAATTCGAAGTGGCATAGTTAACGCAATTAAAAAATGTCCTGAAGCTAATAATAAACATGAAAAAATATGATTCTAATAAAAAAAGTAAAATCTATTATATTATATTTGAATACGAATAATTTATATAGTTCGGTGATGATTCAAAATTACCATATAATGAGTTAAAATTTACAATGAATTAAACCAATAGTAAGCATTATATATATTTTAAGAACTGTTTATTTGAAAATAATGTCGTTAGAAAAGAATAATTTTTGATTCAATTCAAAAAAATATACAGTAAAACAAAATAAAGTTACATATGAAGATATTGATGAATATAGAGAAGAATATAAGAGAAATATATTGTATAATAATAAGATAGGTGATTTTTTAAATTTAGAAGTACAAATCATTGGAAAATGGTATATAAATACGAGTCTTTTGAAATGTGGGATAGTGGCTGTCCTAACTTTTTTGGGCTAAAAATACACCCTTTTCTGATAATTTTATCTGAGTTGGAAGGCAAAATCGTTGAGAAAAATGAGAGATGGGTTGTCCCAGAGATAGTATATATTATTTATCTTGATAAGAAACATTCTATAAAATATTAATTCTCTAAAAATCATGATATCTTATGTTTTTAAAAAATTTAAAAGGACTGCAACTTCATAATTAAAATCTTATTAAATAATTATCTGAAACAAAAAAGGATAAATGAATTAAAAGGTTTTGTTTAGAAATTCAAGAAAATAAGTGTTTTAACTCTATTAATATGTCTGGAAAAAAGTTTTATTAATTGTTATAAAAAAAATGTTAACCAAATTAGTATTGAAGAACTTCTGGCATTCAATGTAAAGCCAAGGAATACAACTTTTTTTATATAAAGGAAATTTTTTTATATTACAGGAATTTGTTAAGTTTCATAAAGTCTTGTAAAAACAAATTTATAATCCTACTAAAAGTTTAGAAATTATTTTAGGAAGTCATTTTAATGCTTGAGTATAAACAGAGTAATTTTAATTTTAAAAAAGAAGATTTAAAAAGAAAAGAAAAAATTGAAAAGGATAAAAGAAAGTCTTTAGAAGTTAACAAACTTTAAGCAAAAAATATATTTTGTATTGCAGCATTTTTAGTTTATTTAGATAAAAAAGTGCTCAAGTGCAAGACATAAAAGACTAAAAAAGGCCATGGAAACAAAGCATTTCTGTCAATTTTCTTTCCTTTTCATCTGTTATTATCTATTATATTTGTTTGCTAACGACAAAAACGCCGTCAAATTATTCAAAAATAGCAAAAAAATCCTTACTGTTGCTGCTTATTGTTATTCTTATAAACAAAATTTAAACAAAATATTGCTTAAACAAATGTTGAAATATTTCTTTCGCAAATAAAATGTGCCATGTTAGTTACTTTGTGCATTGTTTTTTTTAAAGCTTTCAACCTTGCCAATAATGTCCATGGAAAAAAAAGACTGGATACTAAAAATCATTTTTTATAGAAACTTTATACTTAAATAATTAAGCTTTGTAGAAAGTGTATTAGAGGTGCTACAAAACAAAACTCATAAATTTTAATAAAATATTACTGCTACTATAACTATATAACTTTTTAAGATAGCAACTGAATAAAATTTTAGGCATGCAAAAAATTAATTCTAATTTCTAGCACTCTTTTACATTTGTTTTTAAGTAATTTCATGTTCATGTTAGAAATCCTGACAATTCAAAATACTAAAAGCATTAGGCATTGAATTGGTATTTTTCAATTAACTCGACGTAGTTTAAAAAATGACAGAAAAAAACTTATTTAAAGTTAATAGAAGGCAGCGAAATTTGATAAATTCACGTTTTTTCCGGTTAAATAAACAATTTTTTACTTTACATACATAATCGAGATAAGCGACAACAATTTCTTTATGCCAAAAAATTAATGCCAAAATTTTTTTTGATAGTTAGGCATTTTACGTTTTTATAATCTTTTGGTGCAATTAAAAAAAAAAAAGCTTAAAAATTGACCGGTCTCTTCCCTTTAAAATTTTTTGAATTGAATTGTAAACATATAAAAAATTACTCGTCAAACACGATGTTATCATATGTTCTTTAATGTTTTATATATTTTTTTAAAAACTATTTTTTATTTTTACTTAGTATTTATAACTAAATACAATTAGTATTTATGCAATATTTCCTAATAATTCAGAACATAATATTATTTCCAAAACTATAATATTATTAATAAAAAAATTAAAGTTGTATTTTTTAAATAAACCATCCAAAATTTTTAAAAATTAAGTTGTTTCTTTTATTCTCTTAATATTCGCTTAGATTTAAAAGCGTTAGAATATAACTATATAACCATTTTTAACATTTTGTTAAATCTATTTAATAAAAAACTATTAAATTTAATTAAAAGCTAAAAAAACATATTTTTTTAACATTTCAAATTTTAGTGAAATTTATTTGCCCTTTATCTTATCAATAAATTTATTTTATTCGTCAATATTATGATAGCAAATGTATTATATCATTATTACTTTACATCTTCATCAATGAAGAAAATGTTTTTCGTTGACAATTGGTAAGAGAAAAAATTTGCACAGCCATAAGATTTAAAATAGTTTTTGTGGGTGAACGCATTTTTCAATAATTTACGAGGTATATACTGAATTCTTTTTCAAATACTAATAGTGTAATTATTATTTTGATAATTGGCTACTTCTGTGGTTATTTTCAGCAAAATTGTCTATTATATTTATCTTTTACACGTGACATTTCTATTTAAAACAAATTATTTGATTTAATAAATTTCAATTTTCCACTTATAAAGGGCTAGAATATTTGTAAAGCTTTAAGCTATGGATTCAATTGACGACAATTTTTCCAATGTTTGTATTTTTTTATTTTTATATTTTTATTTAATTTATATCAAGATTGTAATAGTAATAAAAACAAAATACAAAAAAGTAAATTGAAAACCTTTGAAGCAAATGTCTTAAACACTAAATGATTAAGAAGTATTTCCAAATTTAAAAAAAATTAAGTATGTTTAAAAATTAAATTATGTTTAAAATCAATTTAAAACAGCTCGTACAAACGAAATTTTTTTGCGTGAAACTTTTTCGTATAAAACTACAATTATACATTTTGGGCCCTAAAATAAAACTGTTTTACTTCTGTAGTAAAAGTTTTTTATGAAAAATATATAAACCTTTAATTTTTAACAAAGTTGAACATAGTTTTTTTTCAATTGGAAAAGGAAGGACTTGTTTAATTAAAGTATGTGTAATGTAGCAATTTTTGTAGAGTATTGATTATTAATTTTTTGACATCTTTAGTTAAACTATTTGGCGGGATTTGGAAATGAATTTTCTAGTACTCATCCTGATTATCCAGATGTATTACCTAAAAATGGTCAAAATAATCCACAAAAATGTGTTTATGGACTCTATACAGAACAACTTTCGGGTACAGCATTTACTGTTCCGCGTAAAGATAATAAGCGAAGGTTATTTTTTTAACTGTGTTTTGCTTGTTTTTGCATTTTTTAATAGGACTTTTGTAATTTTTGACTTGGGCGTTAAAAACTGTGATGAAGTTAAATTATGCTAGATTAGTTTTCAATTTTTTTTTGTAGTTGGCTATATCGAATCCGTCCATCAGTTTTACATAAACCATTTAATCGAATTTCAAGTGAAAAATTAACGAATCGTTTTTGCGATTTTGAACCTAATCTTGATCAACTTCGATGGAATCCATTTCCACTTCCAAAATCAAGTGTTAATGTTGATTTTGTTGATGTTAGTTTTTTAATTTTAATTTATGTACAACCTATAGATAAATTTACGATTTTTGTAAAGGAATAGAAAAATATTTGGGGGAATTACACAAATTAAACGTTATTAATCTATCATATTGAATTAACTTTTAAAAAAATTAGAAAAAAATTTATAGGAAGTATTAAGTAACATGGTTTTGATTAAGCATCATTATTGTTATATTTATATGATAAATGTTTTAGAGTCTTTATACTGTTTGTGGCGGAGGTTGCATTGTTTCACGAAATGGTATTGCAATTCACTATTATTCATGCAATGTTTCAATGTCGCAGCGTGCATTTTATAATTCGGATGGCGATTTTTTAATAGGTAAAAACTTTTTATGGAAATACTTGATTCTAAAAGTGATTTTTTGCGCAAATAAACTATTTTCCAAAGATTTTTAATTTATCTTTTTCACTTTAAATATAGTAAAAAGCAATTAAATATTTTAAATATACAATTTTTTTCCAATAAACTATAAAATTTTATTCTAGTTCCACAAGAAGGTGCAATTGTTGTCTTTACCGAGTTTGGTATCTTAAAAGTTGAACCACAAGAAATTGTTGTAATTCCGCAGGGGATACGTTTTGCAGTTAATTTAGTTGATTCTAGCAAACCAATTCGTGGTTATATCCTAGAAGTAATTGGTACACACTTTCAATTGCCTGACTTAGGACCAATTGGTGCCAATGGTTTAGCAAATCCACACGACTTTTTAACACCGGTTGCATGGTTTGAAGATGTTGAAAATACAAATTATGCAATTGTTAATAAGTATCAAGGCGTTCTTTTTCAAGCAGTACAAGTAGGTTTTTTTAAATGGTGAAACATTTATCAGTTTTACCAAATTTTCAAATAATTTTTTGTAAATAGTTTTGGAATTTTTTGCAGGTGAAAATTTTGTATATTTGTTAATTTTTGTAGGTTTCAATTAGTTTGAAAAAAATAGATGTAAATCTGTCTGGAATTATTTTCTGTTTGTTTTCTAGACTACACAAATATACAAAATTGAAGTTATCTCTGAAATGTATTTGAATTTTACTGAATTAATATAATAAAATTTTTATGGAGTACTAAAAGGGAATAGATACTTGTTATAACATTTTCTAAGCTTTCAAAAAATAAATCGCTTCATGCATTAAAACTGCCGAAAGTTGCTAAATTAAACTAATTTTTTATCGTTTATATTTTTCAATGTTTTTAACCATAACTCTTAATTTAAAGAATTTTAATTAATGAAAATAATTTTTTTACAGAACCATTCACCTTTTGATGTGGTTGCGTGGCGCGGAAATTACACTCCTTTTAAATATGACCTGCGACGTTTTATGACTATTAATACTGTATCTTTCGATCATTGCGTATGTTTATTATTTAAAAACAAATTTTTTTTGCGATTATGACATTTGTAGGATCCTAGTATCTTCACTGTGCTTACTGCTACGTCAACAAAACCTGGAGTAGCAGTTGCTGACTTTGTTATCTTTCCACCACGTTGGGGAGTTGCAGAACACACGTTCCGGCCGCCTTATTATCATCGTATCTTTTTGAAAAAAAATATAACAATTTTTTTTTATTTTTTGAAAAATACTTAAAACTTCAGGTAATTGTATGAGCGAATATATGGGTCTTATATTTGGCAATTACGAAGCAAAGTTTGGTACCTTTGCACCAGGCGGAGCTAGTCTTCATAGCATGATGACTCCACACGGACCAGACACACAGTGCTTTGAAAAAGCATCCATCGAAAAACTTAAACCTCAGCGTATTGCGGATGGAACTTTGGTAACAAACATTTATTTCTTAGATAAATCTTAAATAAGTTATATCGCTGAGATTTTTTTAATAAAAATTGCATATAAATAACGTTTTTTTTACTTTTCAATACTTTTATCACCCTTATTATTAATACATAAAAAAATACTTACTTTTAAACGCAACAGTATACAGTTTAGTAATAATTCAATGATAATTTTTAGGCGTTTATGTTTGAAAGTTCATTCAGTATGGTCGTTACAGATTGGGCGAATCATGAAAATTTAGATTTAGATTATTATAAAGATTGGCAGACTCTTGCAAAGCATTTTACACTTAAACAAATAAACTATAATTGACACATAAGAACTATTTTTAAAATTTTATTTCATTATCTATGCTTTTGTTTTGAATCAATAAAACTTTTATGAAAGAGAAGAATTCATTATTTTCTAATTGTAAGTATGATCAAAACATACCTTAATTTAACTAGATTGATTTTTTACACAGATAGTTAAAGATTAATGGCAACAAAAATAAATGTAACGCGGTCGTTTTCAACAAGCTTAGAGGCAAAAACTTCAGACAATTTAGTTTTACCAACTGGTTAGTAATGTATGACTTATAGCTTAATTAGGTTTGAGAATTTAACAGAGCTATTTTAAAAATACTTTTGAATATAAATTTATATGGAATGTCTAAAAACTCAAATTGCGTACTTTCTAATATTTCCACATAAAAATCACTTAGAAGTCAACAATCTGCTTTTGTTATTTCCATAATTGCTGAAATGTAAATCATGTAATAAAGTTTATAAATTAATAAGAAAAAACATAAAGAATTTTTATAATAAAAGCCTAATTTTGATTTACTTTTATATCTTTTTTTTTTAAATTATATTTTGACAAAATTTAAATCTCAATTAGCTTTTCATTATTTTCCTTTACAAAATGAAATAATGAATTTTATTACGTTAATGATGCTGATAAAAATAATAGTCAAATTGTTAAAATTGTTACAAAGACAATTTTAAAATTAATACCTTATCAAAAAGAAACAAAAAATTTTTTAATGCTAGATTCGAAGACCCAAATTATGGGATGACTTTGTTTCACATTTTAGTAAAATAAAGCTTATGCACTTTATCCTAAACTATAAAGATTGATCTGTAAACAAAATAAAATTGTGTGTTTTGCATCGTTACAAATTCATTAAAATTTTATCAAAGTTAACAAGTTTTTTTTAGATGCCGCTCAATTCTCGTTAGAAGATGTAGACGCAATGAATGATAGTCCTTCAACTTCAATATCATCACTATTTATTGAACAACTGACGAAATCTAATAATTCTGTAAATAATAAAAAACCAAGATCAGCTAAAATTCAAAATTATAGGGAAGGGTTTTATTATAATCCTGTGTTTGAAGCAACATATTATCGAGTAAATAGTGCTCAAAAATCGGTGCCCAATTTCAGTTTTAATTCAACGACAGATTTTGAATTCTACAATTTTAATAGTCAGCAATCAGAAAAAAATGGCGCTCGACTAGAGTCAAAAGGTCTGTTAGCATCATTAACTGCACCAACTTACAGCCGAAAACACGTTAACGGGAGCGAAACTCGAAGAAAAAGATTAACAGGAAAATCAAGGCTTACAGATGAGCTAGAGCTAACGCTTGATGCAAATAGCGGAGTGGATACAGAAGACGATGAAGATGCCGATTACGATTTGATAAGTGGTTGTTCGGACGACGATTTAAACCTCTTACCAACGCTTTCATCGGCTGTTGGCAATAATGGCTCCAGAAAAAATGGTGCAGCTGAGTTTTCAAAAAAATTGCGAAAAAGATTAATGGAAGTATTGAATTGCTGTTGGCCTAGTTCAACAACGCATTCTATGTGTAGTTTTCTGTGAACCCTAAAAGTTTTTTTTATGTTATTTTCTTAATTACATGGATTTTAAGTATAGAGAAAATCCTTAACTTTCTTTTTATTTTAATGAAAGATTTCTATGTAACATCAAGTTCCATATTTTTTTATTTGATCTACCAATACTATTTGATAATGATCTTAATTTAATGTAAATTTCTTTGTCTTTTACAATGTATATGTTTCATAAATAAATTTTTTTTCATATTTTTTTCTGAAATAATAATTATCAAGCTATTTTAGAAATTATACAAGCCTAAATTACACGGTAAAAAAAAGATTGAACTTTATTTAATTATTTATTTAATTAAACTAATAACATTTGAAGATTTTTTGAAGTAGTAAAAGGCCTACAACTTATTATAGGAAAAAATGAAATAAATTTTCATGCAATTCATGTATTCTCATTTTCTATAGATAATACAATTTCTTACAAAGTGAAAAACACTATCCATGTTTGGTAAAAAAAAAGAAAGTTTTAAAACCAAACACTTGTTTTTAGGAAAAACTTTATAAACAATGAAAAACGAATCATTCGAAATAAATAATTGGAAAAATACAAAATCTCCTCTTTATTCATTGTTTTGTTTTAATAATGCAAATAACTAAATCTGACCATTTAGAACATTGTTAATATATCAAAAAAATTTAAGTTTCAACCAAATAAAAAAAAGTAAATTAAATATGCGCATTTCTAACTTTAAATTTTTGGCAAAATGTCTCTGATGGCCCAAATTAAAAGACGGCAGTAAAATTTTTCGGTTAAGCTTAGTTTTTGTGCGCTTTTGTTACTAAAATTAGATGAAAAATAAAGTTGGTGTGAGAAATATTATATACTTGCATAAATAACTTTTTAAATCTTATAAATTTATGTTTGCTTTGTAGTTTAAACATTTTTATTCAGTAATAAATTTTAGTTATTTTGTAATATTTGATTGTTTTTTCTTACAAAGTTCTTTGTAGTTATATGTTTAAAAAAACTTTATAACTTAAAAGTTACGATCGAAAAATTTTTAAGGTTTTTTTATACTTTAATTACAGCTTTTACCGTTAGTAATAATCTTTTAATGTTACCTTTCTTTTAGGCTTAGAAGATGAGCAATACACAAACTGAAACGACTACAGCGGAACGCCGTGCTGGTCCTAAACCTGCTGGACGAATGTACGTAAAAGGAATTTTTACAGGTTTTAAACGTGGTCAGCGTGTTCAGCATGAGAACACATCTCTTCTTAAATTAGAGGGAGTTTTCAACCAGGTTAGTTTTACTGTAGACGAAGAGAAAAAACTTTTGTTTAATTACTTACGATAATTTGGATTTATTAGGCTTGTTATAAATAGTTCTTATTGAAATAGATTTTTATTATAAAAAAAATTAAGTTGTTTTTGTAAAGGGCGGTCTTTGCAATTTTAAAAGATTATTTATATATTAATAAGAAAGTTGTTTTTAATTTCGACTTTTTTCTTAAAGTAATTGAATAATTATAGAATGACGCTAAATTTTATGTGGGAAAGCGAGCTGTTTACGTATATAAGGGCAAAACAAAAGTTGCTCGCCATGGTAGTGAAAAAACTAAAGTGCGCACTATTTGGGGTCGCATCACAAAGGTCCATGGTAATTCCGGAATCGTGCGCGCCAAGTTCCACCACAATTTGCCTCCAAAAGCCATTGGACAGCGCATTCGCGTTATGCTATATCCTAGCAACATCTAAATTTCACATTTGATTGTTTGTTTTGGGTATTGTACTTTGTTTTTGTTGTTAAATAAAGTTTTCTCTATTGCTTTATTTTCTTCACAAATAACATCATTAAAAAATATTTTATCTTCATTTTTAATATCTACGTTTGTCTATTTCAAGTTTTTAATTTTGCGTTTCTCATCGAGTGCAAAAGGATTTTCGCGTTCATAGAATTTCTTTAACAAAACCACTGTGCATTCAGTATCAATATTTGGTTTAATCTGAAAAACATTTCATTTAAAGGAACTTCGATAAAAAGTATACATCAATTTTATGTTCGTGGCCGTATTGTGTGTTACTTGCCACGCTTTGAATACCACCAAATCGTGGATTGCAAGCGCCGAAGAAAATTTTTATAATACGTAACTGATACAGCGCGCTGGCACACATTATGCACGGTTCTAAGTTCACATAGAGTGATGCCTCAGACATAACCTAAAAACAGATTTAAAAAAATGATTTTTTATTAATAAAAACCTGTATATAATTTTTTTTTCGCTGTTGGCACCAATCTTGTGCGTGTTTGAGGGCAACAAATTCCGCATGTTGTGTAGGATTTTTTGTGCTAAATTTAAAAATAAATACTTTTAACCGAACGTATTGAATCCTATTACAACATAATAATTTATGTATAGGATTCCTCTTTAAAATATGTAAATTTAAAATAGAAGATCTTTATGAAACTATACTTTAAAAATAAAGAAGTGCATTTTTAGTCTATAAATATACTAGAAATTAGCATACCTGTTCACAGCATTCATACCTCTGCCAATAATTTGATCGTTATAAACGAGCACACAACCAACAGGTACTTCGTTGTTTTTTAATGCTTGCTTGGCTAATTGAATGGAAAGTTCAAAGTAATGTTTATCTTGTGCTGAAATATCCTTTTGAAATTGTTCAGGTTTATCTTCATACTTAACATTTTGTCTTGATAAGTTCATAAATGACCATGAAATTGGTTAGCTATAACTAAATATTAAAGATAAAGTTTAATATTTTTTTCAGTAAATTTGGTGCCTACACAAACAAATTTTATTTTAAATTCTTTATATAAAAGTCAATATCAGTGACAATATTGCATAGCAAAATAACACATAATATTTATTACATGAAAAGATTACATAATTTAGAAATTTTTCTGAAACATTTAAAGGAATGATTTTCTCTTATTATCCACAACAAATTTAGCAATAATATGTCAAAAAAACAACAAAGTTCTTATGAATCTTTTTAGGTCGTTTCATAAGTGTTTTTTTTACTTTTACGAGAAATTTAACATAAAGACAAAAAGTAATAAACTAATTTGTATAAAAATATATTTCAATTTTGGACAAAAAATTATAAAAAGAGTAAATTGCAAAATTTTTAAATCTTCAAAAAAGGCGCAAAATATTTGATTTAAAATTTTACTCAAACTGTTAGTTGAAAATTCGCATTCTTTGCAATTATTTTACTCTTTTAAGCTTAATATTCTTGAATTGTTTTCAAAATAATCTAAGAATTGATTCGTGAAATTTAAACATTTTTCTTTAAATTTTCGTTGATTAAAATTTTGTTTTTCGTAATTTTGAAACTTTTAGCCAGTAATTTGATACTTTATGAATACAATTTGCCTTATCGGGAATAGTTTTTAAATATACTATTTATTTTATTTATTATATTAAATGGCTGAACAATTAAAAGATGAATTGAACAAGAATTTTCGAAGGTATTTTGTGATTAAATTTTATTGCATTATATGTTTTAACTTGGTTTATGTTAATTTAATGTTTAGAATGTCTATAGAAGATTCTATGGCAAAATTGTTATTTCGTATTCGTGAAACAATGGACCGTTTGACGAAACTCTGGGACGAAGTTCACATGGAACGATCTGCAAGAGAGTCTCGAGTTGAGTGCGCTTATTTGCACTTTTATACTCTACTTGATGATATTGTGAGTTTTGCATAGTTTAATAAACCGTAAAGAAATTATGTTTAATAATTTTATTCATAACTTTTTCAGATAAGCTCTGAAGAAGATATGGTGAAAGGTGTACGGTCAGATATTGAAGCAAGAAGATTATCAATTATTGATTTAAGAGAAATGCTTAAACTGCCGCCATTTAATGATGCTTTTTATCCAGAAAATTCAATTGCTTTAGTTTATATTTTTCTAACTTTATAATCTAACATACTATAATTAAATAATTATAAATAAAAGTTTTTTTTATTATTTTGTAAAAAATTTTAGTTGAAAGCACTTGATAATGAACTTACTATTTTAATGAAGAAACGAGATGATGCTGTTGAAATACAATTAGCCGAATTTGAATTGCTAAAAGGATTGTGCAATCGTGTTAATATAGTTCCGTCAATTGACTACAATGCAGTTAAAACCACAGTTTGTTTAAAAAATATATACTAAATTAAAAAATTATTATTTGAATTTTAGATTTTGTCACCAAAGTCTTTACAGAAACTGAAATCAGAGAAGCAAAAAATTGAATTGGAAGTGGAAAAACGTGTTGAAGAAGTTACAACTATTCAAACCGAATGTAGACGGTATATATTTTTAGTAAACATATTAAGAATTTATGAAAATGTATTTTTTAAGAATGTACAAAGCGTTAAAAGAGACCATGTCTTTTTCTGCCGAACAGCAAAATTTATTGAATAGCGATTATAATGCTTCATTTGCGTTATTAAATGACGATGTTGTACAGAACTTCCAAAAATTGCACATTTTTGTATGATTATTTTTATATACATCAAAATATTTTTTTTATTCTATTTCCAAATCCATTCTTCCAATTTATATTTATTTTTTCTAATGGATAAGTTTCTTTTAGTGATGATTTTTAATGTAGTTTACTTTTACTTTCAGTTCTATATACCTTTTTATTTAAATTATAGATGGGCAACTCTTATACCGTTTGGCTAGAACATGCGTCGTTTCATTACAGTGAATTATTAATTGCATTAAGAGATCTTTCTGAAAAGTGTTGCGTAGAGCATTGTTATTTAGTTTATCCTGAATTTTTTGATCCAGGTTTTCATTTTTTTCCTCTTTAAACATTTGTGGTTTTATTTTTTTAGCAACGCAAGACCAATCGAGTATTGATAAGTTAGAAACTGATGTTAAAAATTTGGAGATACGATATAAAGTTGGAAAAAGTGTTTTTGAAGCATTTACACAGTGGAGAACATTGTGGCAAGAGAAAATTAACCGTGAACAAGAAGCATCAAGTTCAAGGTTTTACAATAATCGCGGTTGTCAACTTAACGCATTTTTAAAGGTATTGCAGATTAAATAATAAGTAAAGTTAGGTCTCTGACCATATAAGTTTGCAGTTTAGGAAATCATTTTTTTATTGTTGTTAACATTAATTTTTGGATTAAATATATTTTAATTTTTAGCGTCAACGTCAATTAGTCACTCTTGTACCTCAATTGTTGGAAAAACTAAAGAAAGTTATGCAGATATTTTTAGATGAAGGTGGTGATGTCAACAATATTCTTTTGGAAGGCATTCTGCCAGATGAATATGCTGAGTTTTTGATGAGTGAATATAAAGAGCAAAAGGACTTGTATCGCACTGTTAGAGTAAGTTTTTTTTAGTAAATTTTCCAATAATAAATTTTTTTTATTTGTTATTTTAGGCTAGTAAACAAATTGCAAATTTTTCTTTAAAAAACTCAGGGCGACGTATATCAGGCAAATTAAAGGTTCCATCAGGCAAAATTACACGACGAAGGATAAGCATCAGTCAACGCCACAAATTAAGCATAATATCACCTATAAAGACTCTAATAGTAACTTTTAAATTTAAAAACAAACTCTGATAATATGCCCCCATATTTAGGGAGGGCCACAAACATCATCACCAAAATTTTTTTTGAAGAGAACACCATTAACTGGTACCACTCTTACACCTGGTATGTCATCTACTAGAATAAAGACAGTAGCAACTGCAGCACAATACAGATCACGTCTACCACGAAAAGTCCCCTCTAGTGTACCTGATCACGCCCGCAGAGTTGAGAGAATGCAATCTTACTTAGAAACGCCATTAACCACACAGTTAAGAGTTCCATTGCGAAGTGCCGATGTAAATAAGAATGGCAGTTACTTTTGTAGTGTTGGGATCAAAGAATCAGATGAAAATAAAACATTGAAGACACCCACATTGCATTGGAGATACTAAGCCCTTTCATATACAACTTTTATTTATCAATAAAGTCTTTTTTGTCTTAACAGCTTTTAACAATAGCTACCAATTTATTGAACAAATAATTATAATAACGAGAAGACCCAAACTTCTAGTATCAATATTCAGAACCCTCCATTTCAGTAACGATTTTTGTTTTGACGATTGCGTAAAATGTTATTCGATTGCCCTCCCCAAACACTACGCTTAGTGGCATCTAGATTATAGCGGTCGTTAGTACCACGATTACCTTGCTGAAATAGTTTTAATGATACAATTAAACATTTTTAATATAAAATAATAAAAACCTGGAAAGTAACACGTCGATTTTTATCATCACCTTGACGATCTTGTCCGCCACGTTGAGCGTACCAATTTCCAGGACCAGTATATCCAACACGACCACTCCTTGGCTCCATCACCTAATTTAAAATAATGTAATATTTTAGCAAAGAATTATTGACAAATACCTGTTCGTTATTGTCAATAAGTTGATTTAACTTATCAGCTAAATTTAAAGCTAAAAGTTGTAGTCGTGATGGTTCAACACGATGCATAATTAGACAATCTGTTGGTTCATCTAGTGTAGCACTCAACTCTTCTTGAATAATCATCTTACTAAAAAGCACAATTTGAATAATAAAAAGTTAAAAAAGTAAAGTACCTTATAAGAGCATAAACTCTTCGTTTTTTTAACTGGAATAAGTCGCAAAGTGTGCTTAATGAGACTGTTTTGTAAACAGTAGAATACATTAGCAAATAAGTACGAAGTGTTTCTTCCTGAATTCGACTTATTACCATTTGTTTGACTTCTTCAGAATTGCGAAACAAATTCCACACCTATAATGTAACTAAGTAGTACGACAAAAAATATTTGTTAAACCTTAGAGTTCATTTTATCATTAATGATATAGTCACGACATTTCATCCAATCTCCTTTAAGCATAGCACGAGATGCCGCAACCACATGTTCACGTGTGTTTTCTGGTGGTCCAATTAGAGCCGATTTCTCTGAAAATTTTAGCTGGTAGTGGAAAGAACGTGACAAAAGCCGACGACGCAAATCATATTCATGGCACGCTATGTTTGGAATTTCAAGCAACATTGAACAGATCAAGTATACACATTCCATCAACTCGAGATTAATGTGCATATGATAAGGAACTTGCACAGCGCGTTCTTTTAATTCCTTAATTAAGATTTTTAAGACTAAACGAATAGCTCAAATAAAAAGCTTAGAGATTAAAATGCAAAACAAGACAAAAAAAAATCAATAGTAGATCTGCACCTGTTCAGGAGTTTTATCGACTTGTCGTGGAGGAACTCCTTGAGCTAAAAGTTCTTTAGCGCGTTGAGTATTCTGAATTTCAGAAAGACCTTGATGTGCTTCACGTATAAAACCATGACGAAACGCACATAAACCTAGTTGGCAAATTGTTCGATTATACAAAACCTAAGAAAATTCTCATTAGTACGTAATATCTACATGAAAGCAAATAATCATAATTCAAAAAATTAATTACTTGAGTATTGGCATCAGAATGGTCAACAATTGCTTGAAGATGTGACATAAGCATTAAATTTTTTGCTTCTTGGCAACGATCATGCAATGCGTGATGATATATTTGGCAGAGCATAGCGCGTTGACGTTGCTGCATTGTATTTTCCATGGCATAAATTACCTTGCATAGCCTGTCCATTAATTTACGTGATTCTTCCTCGTTTGGTGAATACTAAACTTTTTGTAATAAAATATTTTTGATATAGAATATGAAAATAAAATAAACCAGACCTTATAATAAAGATGTTCAATATGCAACATATAAATAATAACAACTTCATTTGGGTCAAACACATTAGAATTTCTACGGCTGTCAACATAATTTTGTGCTTTTGTAATTAACACATAAAGATCCTTTTCGCCTTTTAACCTTAAATAATAAACAATAAAAATATCAACCAAAAGCCATGCAAAAAATAAATAAATTTCAGCATTCTAAAGCATACTTTTCAATATAATCAGTGCTGTGACAATCAGTATTTTGAAAAATTTTAGTCAATTCGTCTGCTAAACGTTTCACTAATAAAACAGTTGAGCCATGAATTTTAAATAGTTCATCGGGATTCTTAAAATGAAATATGCTTTTATAGTTAGTAACAATCAAAGCAAAAATTTACAGATAAATTTTCCTCATCCTCGTTAATTAAAATAGAAATAGAAATTTTTGGATTTTCCACTAGCAAGTTGAAAAAACCATCAATGGTCTCTAATGTTCTAAAAACAAATTAAAGTTAATAAAGTCTAAAGCATAAATGTAAAAGTATTTACTTCATCCACGAACCAAAGTCCATAGCATCGCTGATACGCGAGTTTAACTCAAAAAGAGCAGATATAATCGAAGCTAAAATTTTTGCTAAAATCCCAACGCCCAAATTGTTTTCATCAGTGATTTTGTAAAGCTCTTGCAAATTTCGCACATATATTTTGCGATTCGTTGATTTTTTACCACGATTTGCATTGATTTCAAGGAGTTTTTTAATAACAACCTAAATTATAAAAATATTAACTTGTAGAGTATTTTGTAATACTCTACAAGTTAGTAGGAGTTAGGAAAATAAACTTTATAGCCACAAAGATAAGAACATTAGCTTTAATAAAAAAATAAAGGTAAATCAGCTATACTTCACTAGTGATTTCGGCTTTTGAATGAAAAAGAGGTTTAAGAGGGTCGTCTTTATGAGTTATCCTCTTCCATTCCTCATTGTTTTCATCATCATCTGATTCTAATATTTTATCTTTCTTTGACTCACGATTTCGACGCGATTCCTTTTCTTTAGTTTTTACTGTTTTTTCTTTGCTAAAGTTATTAAGTAATTATTAAAATAAAGCTAAAATATTACTACATAAAATGACAAAAATACCGTAAAAAAAATTTTCGCAAATCTTCCATTTGTTTGCCTTCCAAATCTAGTTCAGAACCAGATGAAGAGTCAGTGTCAGAGCTCCAATCTGCTTCAGAATCATCAGATTCAGCAGTAAATTTCTTCTTTTTAGCAATTACAGCCGGAGTAAGATCTTTTTCAGCTTCCTAAAAAAATACTTATCGCATAAACAAATTAAGTATAAAGAGAAGACAACAAAAAGTTATAAAATTTAAACTTCTAAAAGCTTTTCTTACAAATGTAAAAATAAAACAAACAATTTCTTCATCATCATCTTCAGCAGCACCGCTTGAATAGCCAACTGGATCAGGACCTTCACGATAAGTGTTTACTTCACTCTCAAATTCCTTAATATATTTTCGAACCTTTTGACGTAATGAAGCCAAGCTTTTGGAATTAGCTTTAGACATAACCTAAAAACTAAATTTATAGTATACATAAAAAATCAAGATATTTACTTTCCGAGCCTCTTTATCCTCCCATTGCTCGTTCACAAATTCTTGAACTTCAGCCAAATAACGTATGTAAAATCTTGGAATAGTAAGTCCTTCGCGTGCAATTATAACTTTAACCTTCTCATAAACGCGACATAAAGTTTCAAAAGCTAAAAATAAAAGCATAACATATAAATGTTAAAAGCTTAGTAAAAAAATCATACAAGAAAGAAGCCTTGAAGCATCTTTAATATTACGTGCGTTGCGAGCCAAACGTATGTGTTCTTTAAGCTCCTCATACATTTTATCTTTATAAGCACGAACACTTCGCTTTGGTTTCTCATCATCACTATCACTGGGATATGCAAAATCACGACTAAAAATTATGTTTAAACCAATATAACAAAAAGTAATTGATACAAGATAGAATCCAAATTTAATTAAACAAGAACTAATATAACATCAACAAATTATTTTATAAATATCCAAAAAAATCTATAATTTTAATAAAATTTTCTGAAAAAGAAAAAAAATACAAATTTCGCTGTGGGGCGACTGGTGCTTTCTCCACTGATTCATCGCTATCAGATGAATCTGAACTCGAAACAGCCCCTTTAAAAAATTTTGACATTGTTAACACTAAATTAATAGTGTATTACATATATGTTATAAATTTATATATATAGATATATCATTA
Source organism: Diadocidia ferruginosa (assembly GCA_027564275.1). Classification (NCBI taxonomy): domain Eukaryota; kingdom Metazoa; phylum Arthropoda; class Insecta; order Diptera; family Diadocidiidae; genus Diadocidia; species Diadocidia ferruginosa. The sequence goes on from JANSTW010041682.1 coordinate 21,195, forward strand.
AATTGACTCCTTTATAATATAACTAAAAAAAAGATAAAAAAACATTTTGTATTAGATTTTGAAACAAATTATTCGTAATATCCACAAAAGTATAGAAGTTAACAAGTATTCCAATTTTTAATTAAATTATTGTTACCCAAATAATTTAGACAAAAAATTAAGGCCATAATAAGTCAGCTAAAAAGAGCTAATAATAAAAATGTTGTAAGCACATTACTAAGTTTCAGCCCAAGTGTTATATATGCATCATATTTATGATATATATCACTTGCTAAAACTTAGAAACTGAAAAAAAAATTACAGACAAAGTGTCGTGTTAAAACTACCAACTATTTAAAAATATTTGGAAAAAGAGTGTCATTGTATTTTAAAAATTAAGTTATTCTATATTAGAGAAATTTATTTTTTAACTTTCAAAGGGTTATATGGAAATTTCTTTTTATCATTTTCTTCAATTTTAAAATGTTTTAAATAACTTTTGGTTATAAAAGATTTTAATGTATAAGCATAATTTATTTAAATGTTATATTAAATCATAATAAATATTACAGCAATAAACCGAAATTAACATATTAAATGAGAAACTTTAAATTCAAGCATTAATTTTACTTCCTGTATTTGTAATAAGAAATTACTAAAAGAGATAGGAAATCAAAATTTTTTGTAATAAAAAATTACTTCCACAGGAAAAAATTAAAGAACTGGAAATAACGTCCGATTAAAGTAAAAACTTACCTCTTTTATAAATTAAATTTATTTTTTCTAAAAAAAGTTTAAAGTATAAGCCTAGTTTTTCGGCTCACATAATTCTACAAATTTGACGATCCTAGCATTGAATTTGCACTATTTCTCTTCGAATTTAAGTTAGAGTTTATAATTCTATCAATAATTGTTTTTGTGTATTTTAGACGCGTCCATAATTCACTGGGACAACCATATTTTTCCAAAAGTGAGAATTTATAAGTGGTGACAAATTTACTGGCATCAATATATGTTACTGCTTTCATTAATGGACACATTATCAGTTTTGAATGATCCTAAAAATAAAAATAATTAAACTAAAAGTATTTTGATTTTCATTTAAGGAATAACAAAATAAAAACTACAAAATCAGGTTTATATTAAAAAATAAAACCTGAAAAAAGTTGACTTGAAGAGTGCCGTTGCTTAAATTCATAACAATGACAGATTTGGAACGAAACCATAAATTTAAGTAAGGCAGACGTGCTAATTCATCGCCCTCTCGTTTTGGGATATTTGCTCCAGTTTTAAAGAGATTATCAGTCATATAAGCACAAAAATGGTTTACTAGTGAAATTTTTTTCTCTAAAGCATGTGGGCAATTGTTGAGTGCATAGTAATATTCCGTTTTGTTCTTTTCGATGTATTGTATTTGTCTACAAGTTTTATACTAGATTAGAAATTATAATAAGTTGATTATTTTTTATAAGATAAATTACAAACTCTCCAGTAGCATCCAAAATTATTTTCGTATTATCATTGAAAAAAATTCCCATGCTATTATCGCAAAGTTGATAACCAAGGCCATATTTTTGTGAGTAATCGATCCATTTCGAAATCCAATAAACCGGAGTAGACGCAGGATCTTGAACCTCTACTAAAAATAAAAAATTTAAAGCAAATATTTTTTTTATTACACTAATTATTTTTTGAAAATATAAACATTTAACATAAAAATTGAAAAAAAAACAATATTTTTTCTATGGTTTGAATTAAGTTGCAGCTTGATTTCTAAAAAATATATTTTAAAACTTATTTTCAACACAAAAAATGTTTTTTATAGTTTAATTACTTGTTAGGTCTAAAATATTTTCGTAAGGAAAATAATTGAACGTTACAATTAAAAAATACATTCGTTTATTCAATACTATACTTGTTTATTAAACAGAAACCAATTTTAGAGAAAATTACCTAAATCTTCTTCATTGAATTTATCGGGATTAGTGTTTTGGAGGTAAATTAATTGATTGTGCAATTCATGTAAGTAAGCAATTCGTTCGCCTAAATTCGTTAGCTTTAACAACTTTTTTATGTTTGAAGTATATTAATTGATTTAACAGTATAATTTATTCCCTTTTTTATAATTTAACACGTTTTAACTTCTTAAGACCACATATTTAAAAAAAATTGTGTACAATATGGTCCAAAAGATGTACAGGTAGTCAAAAAGTGAATTAAGTTACACATTTTTATCATTATTAAATTCATCAATGCCTATATGCAAAAAATCTAAACTAAAGAAAGTTAAAGAACACTAATTTCCCACGTGGTTGTAAATGTGTTAACTTACTTTTCAAAATAAAATTTACGCTGAATCAAAACCTTTAAATTAAAAATAGAAGTCCATTTGAAAAATAAATGCATATACCAGAAAAGTTTTCAACTACAAACATATTTATGGCTTCTTGTTTAACACTCTTTTGTGATTTAATAGATCGTGTCTCTAAAGTCATAATAAGATTCTGGCATACCAATGCTGAATTGCTTCGGCTTAATTTTTTTTCTTGTAATACATGCTATAATTAGATTATTAAAAGTTTAATCTAAAGTGTAAGATAATAGTTGTTGTGTCTTTAAAGTTTTAAATATAGGTAACATATAATATAAAAAATATAAGAATAATACTTTCAAAGTAATAAAAACATGCTAAACTAACTTACATCGTCATGACCTCTAATTCCACCTAAAATTTTATCACTAAACTTTGGTGCAGTTGTAAGACAAGATGTTGGCAAACGTAAAGGCAGAAATCCTTCAGTTAAAAAAGGTGTTTTAAGAATTTCATGTACAGAAGGACGTTGTGCAGGATCTGGTGCTAAAAGTAGAGTAATAAGCATTACCGCATTTCCACCAATTTGCGGAGGAATCGTATATTGATTATTTTTAATGCGAATATAAGTTTCCTACAAGAAATAAATATTATAAATTTTTGATTAAATGTTAAAGTTACAAATAGTCAAACAAATACAAAATACTTTTATAGTTTCAGTTTCAAATGGAGGTTTGCCAACAAGAAGTGTGTAAAGAACGCATCCAATTGCCCAAATATCAACTTCAAATGAATGACCTCTTTTGTCTAGCATTTCTGGTGCAATATAGTTAGGTGTACCACACAATGTCCATTTTCGATCGCCTTCACGCTCTATTATAGTTGCAAGTCCAAAATCTCCAATTTTCAACTAAAACTATTATTAAAGTTGCTTAAAGCTACTAGTAGTAAATTAAATAAGTAGTTAAAACTTCCAAATACTTCTCTTAGCATGAACTTCTTTAGCAAAATAAATTTTTCGCTAAAATTATTCTAGTATAATAAAGATTACCTGCATTTCATCGTTTAAAAACAAATTCCCTAATTTTAAATCTCGATGAATAATTTTATTGCTATGAAGGTACCCGCATGCCAATACAAGTTGATAAGTAAAATATCGCGCCTCCGGCTCAGAAATAACACGCCTCCTCTTTTGAAGTTCCATTAATGATCGTCTTGCGCAAAGCTCTAAAAGTACATAAACATTTTCAGAGTCTTCAAAGCAGCCTTCCATTTTAACGACATGAGCATGTGATAAATTTCGATGAATGCAAACTTCTTGGGACATCTAAATTAGACCTTAAAAAAATTTTTTTTTTCAAAAAACTGTCATTAAAAAAAAATAGAGTAATTACGTAGATTTCGTAATTTTTAAAAATATTACGTTTTAATAAAACCTTCAAAAAATTTAAGATTGGGAAAAAATTTTCAAGATAATATTCT
>JANSTW010041683.1:0-14360 GCA_027564275.1 Diadocidia ferruginosa
TCCTTAATTAGGTTTAAGGAAGGATGAACTTCCCAAGCTAGATCACTATCAAGGGATGAGCCAAGTCTGGCCAGTTCCTCGGCACGCTCATTACTAGCAATATAGCTACAGGAACCCAAACCAGAGTAACATCATATAGATCGCCAATAGTTGAAAGTTCTTAATGGCATTGTTTAACCAGTTTAAAAGAGATATTCGAAGAAGTTAGAGCAAGAATAGCAGTCAGTGCCTTATTCACTCAGTCAGTTTCACACGTAGTTTAATTAAAGAAAACAATCAATTAATTTTTTCTTATAAAAATTATAAAAGTGATCCAATATGACACAGCAGATGGTCGGATCGCCGATCCATAAGAAAATAATAAGAAGAAAAAAAATCGTCTAAATGTTGCGTTGAGAAATTTCCCTGGTTCCGAAATGATTTCCGTGATTTCCAAAAATTAGTTCTGATTTCCGAAATTATTTTCGAGATTTTCGAAAATGAGTTCTGATTTTCGACATTTCCGAAAAAAAAATCCGAGATTGCCGAAAATGATTTATATCTCTCTAATAATTTTTTTTTACACCAAATTTTGTTTAGTTCTAATATTGGGACCATGTATAGTCTGTCCTAGTATTAGAGATATTTCTAACTAGTGAAAGAATACTGCTGTGTCCATAGAGGCTATCAGACCAATATCCAAATTCCCTAATTCTAACAGCACAAAAGCTAGCCATACATTTAATGTAAATGTCTAGTGGTGCAAGTGTGTGAAAACATTTAAGGTTTTGGATCGTGTAGTTCTCAGTGCTCCAGTAACACCCAACACAGAACTACCCTGAACCTTGTCAAGTATCATAAGGTAAATGCCTATGTCTACAGTTGGCTACCATACCAACGATTCATACTCAATAATCTAACAATAGCTGGAGAGTACTCCACCTTGAGGAGTGGCCCTGTTAACTTTCTTATTGGTTTTAAAACCTCTCAACTCCGTCTGAATAATTCTGGATTTTAGAAGCATAACAATCAAACCCAGATCAAGGTTAAAGGTTTGAAGTGCGCTTTTTATAGCATCAACCTGTAAATTATTAAAAGCTCCTTCAATATCCATGAAGGCTGCTATTGTATAATTTTTATAATGAAGAGATTTGTCAATCGTACGCGCAATCTCATTTCAGTATCCGTGGACCTACTTCAGTAGGCATGCTGCGATCTCGATAGAGGACTTAAATCAAAATGGTTGCGTATCTGTAGATCCAAAATACGTTCCAGTGTCTAAAATATGAAGTGAGGCTGATTGGTCTGAAATTCCGAATCGAATCCTCTTCTACCAACCTTTGGAATAAAATCAACTTTGGAACGCCTCCACGACTGAAGTATGTGTCCTAAACTGAGACTACCCTTGAAGAGTAAGGAAAGCCAAGGAACAACTATTTCCTTGGTATGTTGCAGCATTGCCGGAAAAATACCATCAGGGCGAGCTGACTTGAGGCGACAAAAACTGTCAATAGCCCAGTCAAATCTATCCCTTGTAACCACTGAATGAAACAATCAGAGGAGGTAGCAACTGAACTGGCTGCTGAAACGTTGAACTTTTACAAGTATCTCTAAAGTTTCCCTGCTATATTCCGTATAAGCTCCTTCCGCAGTTCTAAGAAAGCTGAGATTAGAGTGGGACATAGATAGTGCTTTCTGGCCAATCTGGCAGGATTAGTACACTCAATAGATTGAACAAAGTCTATCCAAGCACTTTTTTTGGAAAACCTGATGGCTTTCTTGTAATCTTTAATGCAATTCTTATAGGAAAATGCCCTGGCAACGAAAGTCCTGCACCGAAAGGCCCTGACACCAAAAATCCCTCGCACCGAAATGTCGTGGCACCGAATAGCCCTGGCATCCAAAAAGCAACCCTGATTGAATGTGTAGTAAAATTAGTATTGTTTATATTCATCATCATCATCGTGTCCTTTACTCCAAAGCGAGGGAGCATAGGGACCATTTTTACTCTTTTTTTTCTATCTGCATGGTTTTCATTGACGACTATATCAAAGGTGGAGCGTTGTCAGCAACTCGCACTAGCCATATTTGTTGGTGATCATTGGGGCGGGTTTTACACCATATGAGGAACCCTATCAGTTGGTATATGATAGGCGGACCAACGGCTTTAATTGACTTCCGAACCACTGCGATCGTTTTTTATTTTTATAAGGTTGCCAAAAAATTTATTGCAGTAGCAGTTGTTGAAGACCGCCATGCATTTTCTCCTGAGAGTAGTCAGACTATCACTTACGGAATTCATGGGACAAGGGTGCGGAAATCATTTCGGATATCAGAAATAATTTCGGAAATCATTCGGATATAAGAAATCATTTTTGGAAATTACGGAAATCATTTCGGAAATCAGAAAATCATTTTTGGAAATCTGAAATCATTTTCGGAAATCAGAAATTATCATTTCGGAAATCAGAAATCATTTTCGAAAATCACGGAAATCATTTCAGAAGTGAGTTTAAGGGTTGATTGAATGACCTGATCAAAGATCCCTCAAAGTTAAATCCCATTATACTTCTATAGACTGAATTAATGAAGTGGCAACAGGTGCCAGAATGACTCCCAGGACACTTTTTGAATTTAACCCAGTCAGTTCTTTTCGGGTTCTTATAGGGTTTTGGAGTATCCGCAGTAAATTGAACATACAAGAGTATCTAGCTATGATAAGAAAACGAAACCTTACTAGATACTCTCCAATCTTCAATAATGACATCCTCCCAGCCTGTATGACTATCAGAGCTAGGGAATGTGAAAATGGGAGTATTCCAGCTGGCCATGCCACAGTAACTAAATATATAGTTCGTTTGGATTGTCTAAAGGAGCAGATCCCATATCTGGTGCGGGAGATTATTGGGACGTGGTCTCAAAAATCAGATTTTTTCTCAACCTTTACAGTTTTCCAAACCGAAACCTAAGGCACTTCTTGCACTTGCAACAGTGTTAAGAAATGATTCGGGATTTGCTGATTAGAATTTAACTTAAGGCTTTTGCGTGAGGGGAAAACCACTTACATCATGGAACAACATTTTTTCTAGTGGTCCCCCCCTCGCTTTTGCAGTTCTTCCTCCGCGAGGGAATTGAAAAGCCACATGGAAATCGTAAATTTTCCAATACTAACCATCATCATGTGGACTTGAAATCGATTGACTATTATTCCGTTGACGTTTCTGCTCGGAATCGGTTAGTTCTGCGTTCAGTTCTTTCAGAATGTCTGGTACGCTCTTTGATTTTAGCTTATCGGGCTGCTGGACTAGCTGTTGTTGAAACGGTTGATGATGTTGGGCATTTGAATTAGCTAATGGTGGTGAGATTGTTGGCGCCACCACCGCCGCCGCTGCTGCACTTCCTCCTCCGATCGTTGGTGAGCCTAGATTATTGTACGCATAACCGTAAGGATTTGCTGCGCCGTACATATTGTGTTGCTGATAATTAAAATAGTAATCGTTTTTTGGTGGTAGAGACGACTGAGATTGTGGATCATTTCGATGCAGTTGAACGTTGACGTTATTCTGCTCGCCACTTGGCGAATAATTGTAATAATTTTCGGTATTTTTATAGATCGGCTGATGATTGTTGTATTGAGCCGCGTAGCTCTGGTGGTGGGTTATATTTTCAACAATTGGATTATTTGAATATTGTTGATAAAGATTTTGATAGTTTAACGGGGCTGCCGTAGCCGTTGGCGGATAGTAACTATTTGAATTTTGAATATTTTCATCGGTAATTATTTGGTGTTGTTGTTGTTGTTGGGGGCCAATAGCTGTCGTTGCTGTCGTCGTTTGTTCGTCATTTTTATTGGAATGTGTTATATTCAGATTCAGAACCTGAGCCAAAATGTCCAGGTCGTTGATCGTCTTCAATTCAACATTATCGAATGGACTTGAGGTGTCATTTTCAAAATCAGAATAATTTATTTTATGATAATTATTTGCGTTGTGTTCGACCGTTTGGCCCGGTGTATAACCGATTGTCGGTCGGAGATATTCTGCTGGTTTGGAATACGTCGCAGTGGAATTTGCTTGCAGATGAGGTTCTGTAGTTGTAACGCCACCGCCCAGAACAGTTGGCATTAGAATACGATCAAAACTATTTGTAACCGGACTAAGTTGTCCGGATTGGACCACCTTCAATTCATCATTATTGCTACTGGTCGGTTCTTCATTACTATCTTCGGCTGCCGTCTCATCGCCACCGTCGTCGTCCGAAGACAAATCCGCCGCACTTGGATAGGACACAGCCGTCAGTAATTGTTTTTGTGTTTCTTCTAATTGTTTTTGGTGTTCTTGTTGCCTGCGACGCATCCGCTCCCGTCGCTCTTCCTGCTCTTTGTAGCGAACATTTTTCCATTCGTTTATTTTGCCTAACACATTACGCTCTAAGCTAAAATCATAATTTGTTTCGCTGAACAATTCATCCGTGCTGCTCCTGGCGGCCGCCAATCGCTGCAAAATGCCCTGTGGTAACGAAACCTTTGGTGGTGGTTTATATTTTTCGGATATTTTTACAGGAACTCCGTCCATATAGTTTGGTGAACTATAGCTGCTGCTTCTCTGGTGAGACATGGTCTAATCTATTCTTCCTCTTCCGTATAATTTCCAATTTTTTTCTTTATTCTAGAAAATAATTGGATTATGACTAAATACCCACAATGTTGTTGTTGTTGTTATTTCAATGATTTATATTTTTTATTACCTTTCCTTATTTCTATTTCATTCAGACAAATCGCCAATTTATCATCAATCATCCACCATTCTTATCTGTCCTTAAATAAATATATTTTTGTAATATACACGATTGGTTGCCCGTAATCACCAGAAACTTTTGCATATTTTATAAAACCAAAAACCAAAACATTATTATTAATTTTGTTCGGGAAAAACACAAGAAAATAAAAAAATAATAGAAATTTCCTTGGCGATTTTATGTTTTGCGATGCGTTTGATTGTGTGCGTGTAGTGTTGTGTGTGCACTGTGCAGGATGGCCAACATTGTAGTGGCGAAAAAAAAAATATCTAAGATAATTGCATAGGGTAAAACGTCCAGTTTATAATAAAATATTTTCGATTACAGGTTTTACAAAATATTTTATGAACTTTAACCGTAAAATGAAAACAAATATTATAGGAAAAGATAATGCAAAAATATGTCCTTTGAAAATTTTAAAATTAGCTACATGTGTCTAAAAAAGAACAATTCATAGATAGTCTAAGCTTGAGCAAAAATTTTAGTGTTGAAATCTGTCAATATATAATAAAGCGAACATTGATAAAATATAAATACACAAAAAAAAAGTGCAAAAATTATATACTATCATCAAGAATATGGCTGATTTTAGTGTTGATGTGGTCATAACATGATATAAAAGTCTCGCCTGACAGTCAGCCATGTATTTTAATATTTTTTCCACGGGAAGGGACAAAAATCAGTCTATTGTCAAGGGTTTGCTTTAACAGAACTATTTTTTCGATTTTTTCACGATGTTTAAAAAAACGAATTTCTTCAATTATATATCACTATCCTGATTTTAAAGCAACGACTGTTTTAGCAACATAAAGAAATTACAATAAAAGAATAACTTTAATATGTATTTAGATGCATAAATCAATAAATATCAAGAGAGACACTGACAATATAGCCGCGCTCTGTATATTGATCAGTGATGACAATGTTCAATATAATAATATTATTATTTTACCTCTGCAACTTTAATTCGCATTCGAAAATATTTATTTTCATTAAAATTAATTATTTTTTAGTAATCCTTTCACTCAAATTTTACCCTCTTTTAGCTAAATGAAAAATAAAAAAAATGTATTTTAAAATATATATTTTGTTTTTTTTTTGTCGATTGTTTTGGAACAATAAAAAGGAACGTATATTAATTTGACAGAAAATATTTATAATTTATAATATTATAATTAAATATTGTGACAAAAAATGTCACCTACAAAATAAACATATCGTTTGAAAATAAATCGGTCAAATTTCTGTTTTATTTTAACTTAAATTATTTTTGTATAAAATATAGTAAAAAAATAGAAAAACAAAGACCTAAATTTTAACCGAAATTTAAAAAAAAAAATGGTTAAATTTTAGATTGAAAAAAACTGATTTCTTTTTAGTAAATTTTAAGTTTTATATTTTACTATTATTTAACATCTTGTTCATACAGTAAATTTTCAGATGTTAAATTGATTTGTTTTAACTAAAAATATTGCCAGATAAATTTTATCTAAAATTTAACTGTTTTAATTTAACTTGAAAACAAAACAATGAAAAAAAATGTTGACCTTTCACATTCAAAACAGAAAACTTTAACTTCATATCAAGTTAAAGTTTTCTGTTTTGAATGTGAAAGGTCAAAATTTTGTTAACTGAAAACTCAAAACTCAAGACTCATAATATATTTCTATGTGAGAGCTCTTAGTTTATTTTTTTTTGTTTTTTAGGTCCTTCCGACAATCGTTAGTATATATACGCGTTGATTTTTAAATGTGATTAATTTTTAAGTTTTGTGTTAATATTGTAAGTAAAAAGTTCATATTATTATTTTAAACCATGAGTGCGTACATAAGTTTTAAAACGTTTTTATAAATTTATTTCTAGATCTGATGATGTATATATTTTAAGACGAAACGTCAATAAATACTCTACATTTCATTTCTTCAATTATATTATTTAATATATGAATACTCCACTGTATAGGACGCGTGTGACGTAGGTCCGAAACAGTAAATATGCATGAGTTATGAATGTAGGACAGTAGTATACTTATAGTGCATTTTATTGAAATACTAAAACTCTGCCCAACGACCGCTAGTCCAATTATTCAAGTTTTCAAAATAAATACGGTCGATAAAAAAAATTCTTTCTTTTCTAAAAGCCAATGCAATCAACATAAATAAATAAAATACTTTGTACAACTTTATTATATAGAAATTAAATGTCTAGGAATTATACTTATAAGTATATAAATACGTAATAAATGCAAATTTTTACAAATATAGGAAGAGGAATTGGGTCGTGTAATATATAAAAATACGCGTATCTATCCTCCAAATATTGTGCTTTTTTGTCTTCTAATGACGTCACAATCTCAATTCTTATGTTTTTATCTGAAACTTTGAAGCCCTTCCCTGCCCTAGGAGGTGATTTCCCCCCTAACAAATTATATGGGGTGCCTCCAGGCGAAGGTCCCCTACATTATAAGCGGGCGGAGAGAGGGCTCCTGCTGAATTCAGCGGTAAAGCGCATTTTTGCCTAAAATAAAATAAAGAAAGTGTAGTTGCAAAATAAAGCAGTAAGACACTATCCCTGCTTGCGCTTCTTAAAGCAAATCGCAAAAATTTCCAAAAATTACTGAAAAATATACTTCTGTTTAAACTCTTTTTTTTTTGTAAAACCTGTAAACGCAAAAATTCTATTGTGAATTATACACTTTTTATAAAGTGTATACTTAAGTACTTTTGACATATTTAATAATTTTTAAAGTACAAAATTTCCCCTCCACAACAACACAATTTTCATGGCGTGAATCGCGATTATTATATTTCTAATTTAATTAATTTATCATTAAACTAGAACTTTTATACAATAATATGTAAAGTGTAGAAAAAATTGTCCACATCAAGAGGCTAATTATTATCAACATCCACAAAGAAAAACTAAATAAATTCGCTCGCGCGACTGGTTAAAGCGATCTCTGCAACTATGGCCTGCTTCTTAACCCATTTTCCCGAAACGACAATTACAATTCCACGAAATTCGGCCCTAAATGGCATCACATATTTCGACATTGAGATAAATGTTGGCCAAATTCGGTGGACCGTTCGACACAGATACAGTGAATTTGTCGAACTAAATGATAAACTGGTGGCCGGACAGAGTATATCAAAAGATTTGTTGCCACCGAAAAAGGTAAAAAAAAGTTTGTTCTTTAATTAATAATTATTATCAAGGTTACAGTAAAAAAAATTTAATTTAAATACCATTGAACTGAGATATCTAGAGACTTAGATTCGAAGGTCATGCATTTAAATAATTAAATTGCATTAAATTTAAGGGGGCGATTGTAATTAATCTACTTAAGAAGACATACAAAGTTGATTTAGAACATACGCAATTTTTGCGAGAAAAAAAACCATATAAATGTTAATGCTCTATTGTAGGTGAACTTAATATATCTTTTGATGTATTTTAGGTAATCGGCAACAAGAGCCCTCAATTTTTGGAACAACGTCGACGGCAACTCGAGACCTACTTACAACATGTTCTGAAGTTCCTTCAGTTCACCATGTGTCGTGAATTTGTGGAGTTTTTAAATTTTAACAAATACGACATAATCTACTTGCTGCAGGATTTAGCCGCCGAAATCTATCAAAACGGTGATTTGCTATTGGCCAACGCAAGTCATTGTTATGAATTGTCTGCCCTGGACATGTTTGCCATTTCGGAGAGACGAAAAATTCCTTGCCCCAATACGGATGCGGCAACAAAGAAAATCTACGATTTTTCGCACATCGTAGACTTTTGTCTACAGCTAAAGCATCTGTTGATACAACCGAGAAAGGTAAGCCAGTCATGTGATGACGAAATTGTTGTCAAAAAGAGCTTTGCGAGTGAAATTTGTGTACTTAGAATGGTTCACTCGCATTTCTCACAGTGTATGGTATGCGTATAAGTATAAATTGGCAACAAAATTTAATTAATTAATTTTAATTTGTAGAAAAATATAGACCAGGAACCAACGATAAGTGAGAGCATGGAAGTGAACACTTCGTACGGTTCGAGTAACATTGGTCCGGACCAGCTTAAGTTTGATTTTAACGCATTTAAATCTTTGAAAAATCTACAAATTTATGGAATTTCATGTGAAAATATCTTGGATGTCAGTGCGGTACGCGAGACAGTCGCCTCATTGACCATTCGCTATACAAACACAAAACAATTGAATCAAATTATCCTGTGCGATTGTATCCACCGCGATTATCTGGACCGAACAAAGGAGTGGCCAAATTTAACCGAGGCAGATTTCGCTTGTAATGAACTAACGTCAATCGACTGTAGCGTACAATTGTTGCCAAATTTAACCAGACTTAACTTAAATCGTAATCAAATTAGTTCAATTTCCTATTTAAATTGTCTGCCCTTTTTGAGAGTTCTAAACTTGAGCCAAAATCTTATCAGCGAATGTGTTGATTGTCACTTGGATTTGGGCAATTTGGTTGAGCTAAATCTGTCACAGAATCGACTAAAATCTCTGGAAGGGTTGCGCAAAATGTATTCGTTAATTACGTTAAATGTTAGTTGTAATATAATTGTGGACATCGATGAAGTTGATCATGTGGCCGGTCTGCCCTGCCTCGAAGAATTAATATTAACAGGAAATCCAGTAGCTGGCATTGTTGGTAAATATCACTCCCCATAATCTCTTACAATAATAAATTATCGCAATTTAATTTCTAAACAGATTATCGTCACAAGGTCCTGTCCAGATTCGGTGATCGTTGCGGTGAACTGTACTTGGACAATGAAAAGGCCGGTTCAAATGAAATTGACATGGCGTTAGTATTGGCAGCGTTACGACAATCGGCACCACCACCACCACAACTCACTAGAGCAAATACTTTGACTGCAGTTAGTCAAAGTGTTCTAAATAGTAGCAGTAGCAGCAGCAGCAATATGAGATAACCTCTGCAAGCTGCTGCTATTTAAAAAAATATTATTCTTAAATCTCTGTCAAAATTATTATTATACTATATATATAGTTAAGTTATATAATATATTTTAAATTAATTTATTTTAATCATTGTTACATATTATAATAAAGTTATATAGTAGTGTACATATTTTATAACACAAAAATGGGCTTTTTATTATATATAATTGTCAGATAATTCGCAAATATCTAATGAAATTATTATTATTAATTTCTGCGAGGATTTAATTCCATCTCTAAATTTAATGTTTCATTTAAATTTGGATCGTCGCTTATTATTATCTAAAAAAACGCAAGAAAAATCCATTCGTTGATTTTAAATAAAGGTTTTTGGTAAAAATTTAAAAAATTAAATAAATCATTTGAAATTAAATATATTCACTATTATGTTTTAATTACAAATTCGCGTGCACACTGCGTTAGTTATAATTTAGAATTTCCGCGTAAATTTGAATATTAAACATAGTATGCAAGATGCGAACGCAGCCTTAGCGACCTATTGTGAATGTTAATGCACCACAAAATATATAATGGGTGCGTTTACTGAACAAAAAAACGATTTTAATTTTCTGAAATTGTCCAAGCGGGTCGTTTGTAACTGCGCATGACGTCAACTGCGTACAAAGCGCATTTTTTTATTTGTAAAATCGTAATTTTTTTAGAAATAAATAAATATTAATTTTATTAATAATCGAAACTAAGTCGAACATCGCTGTTTAACCCATATTTTTGAGATAAGATTCACAATATATAAAAAAGTTATAAAAAATGACATAAATATATAATTTAATATTATTCTGCAGTTATGGAATTATAATGTGTAACATACAATATACATTAAAATTACATACAAAAAATCCAATTATTAATTATATATATTTCGTATAGATATGACGTATATCTTGCACGTGGTCGTAGAACTTTTAATTACAGTTTTTTTTTGTAGATTTTATAGAAGCTTTAGAGCATTGTCATCCACAATTTTATGGATAAAGAGCTGCAACATTTAAAAAAATCAAATGTATTGTATAAATTAATTATTTTCAGTGGGTCCCTGGAAAAAGATTGTAAGTGCACTTACCATACTTTAGAGATAATACCAGATTTGAATTCCCCGTGTAAACTGACGAAGTTATATGTAAAACAAAAACTTTAAATCGATTTACTGTAAAATCAACTTTTGGACGTTACAATCTTTTTCCAGGGACCCACTGATTTCTTTTCGTTTTGTTAAATTTTTCGATATTTTTTTTAAATAATAGATATGATTAACAAAAGTTGATAACAATGGTAATGTGAATTTTTATTTTATTTTATTGTTATAATTTAATTTAATTTTTTATTTATAATAAAAGAGCGATTTGAGCAATTTTTTTATATTGTTTAAATATCCTTTGTATAATATAATATCCTTTGTGGAGCTGATGGAGCTAATTGAGGTTCTGCACGGGCATCACTGCTTTAGAGTATAGCGAACCTTTGTGGAAGTATTAGTTTGTTCAATTAGTGAGTGGCCAACAGTGTCGATGTTTTTGATTGGTTGGTACCACTCAATACAAAAATTCAATTTGGTTGTTGTTGTTTGAAACATTTCATATACAAATTGTTGTTGTAAATTTTGAGTTGTCCGCTCGCAATGGAACAAACTAACACTACTTTAAAGGTTCGTTCCTTTAGAGCTTATATTTCATCATATCGTTGGGCCATATAACAACCAAGTATATATTTTCTGACAATTCTTCCGAATTATTTTTATTGACCATTTGTATATATTGATGTTCTTGTTGTATATTAAATCACATCACGAAAATTGGGTTTTAGTATATTTATAAAATAATTTTATTTTTAACATATTATATGCAATTTATATACATAGTATATAGTACATAGTATATAAAATAATGTAACTCAAATATATTATATATGTACAACTTTTAAACATTAAATTATGTTTATAATTTCAGGTTTTTTCATTGCATTCAAAAGAACCCAGAGACCGTATGTCTGTCACGATATATTTAAACATTTTTTTTGTTTATTTATAAAAAATACGTATAAGCGATAATTTTAATGTACCACACTTTGCTATATTACATATAAACGCGCATAAATAGCTAATTAAATTTTAGATTGCTGTGAGGGAAATTATTATTTCCTTTCTTTTTTTTATACATAAATAAGTTGTGTGTATCTTTATAGTGTTTGAAATTTACGGTTATTATAAATATATTATATATACTTTATAAGTTTATTTGGTATTTATTTTAATGCTGTGATTATCTAAACATTAATTACTTTAATTTATATTGAATGAAAAGATGAAAAAACTCTTTTAACTATATGGTTCACATAATTTTTATATTCACACCTTTTGAGGCGCACACATAAAATCATTCCATAGAGAACTCATTAACAAAACTGTATAATGCATTGAATGATCCACATTTAACGATACATAAATGAAATAAAAATTAAATAAATTTTGATGGCAAGTTAATAAATTTTGTACACTCTCTCATTTTGTATATATATGTATACATAATTATGCCTGCATGTATCTTTTATTATAAATTTATGTTTAGGCTTTCGGTTGTATATGAGCAGATAATGCAATAATTTTTTTAAGTACAACATAAAATAATTAAATTATATAGAGTACACTGAGTGATATACATAAATATCATCTGCAATATATATAAGATTGTATATTTACATTGAACCATGGTTTTTAAAAGCCATCATTTAATCTGTATTATATTGAAAGTTTTATAATTATTGTTATTGCAGTGTGTACTAATTAAAAGGATTTAATAAAATTTAATTATATACATCTGGTAAATGTTGTTTATTTGAACGCGTTTTTTTTGTACATTTTTTTTTTGTAAAAATTGTACTTGTTTTATAATTTGTTATAGATAAATGTATGTACAATATACGATCACATTATATGTATTTATTGAAGGCGGAAAGATGTTTCATCGCATAATTTAATTTTATTGCTTTTGTATTTCTGTATGTATAACGTATATATTGTATAATATAGTTTATGAGTGTAGAGTTTAAAAAAATATATATTATTTAATTATTTAAATTTTTCTAAAACAAAATGAAAATGATAATTTTATAGAAATATTAAATATAATTACTAATTAGTATCGAAATATTACAGCTGTATGGTTTGTCTTTGAATAATATAATTATGATTCATTTTTTTAGATAGGCATGTAAGGAGACGTAATATGTTAAAAAATATGCAATACACGTTAGTGTAAAATGAGAATTTTAGGGACTTTTGTAAAATTTGATTTTTTTTTCTATTTTATTCTGCTTTATGTCTTAAGATATAGCAATAACACACAGTAATTTTACCTAAAAAGTTATTTTTTATAAAGAATTTTAAATATTTTTTCGATAATGTAAAAAAAATCTCCAAATATAAAATTAATTAAACAAAATTTCCAACACGTAAATAACGATAAGCTTGATTTTAAAATCTAAAGACATAACGCCCAAAGTTTTTTTTTCTAACCCGTTATAGCAACCAAAATATCCCAGCTACGTTTTAGTCCTCACTCCTACACAGTTGCTATTTTCTTATAAAACTGATAAAAATTGCATACACATTTTTACTTTTTTTACGTCGATTTTATAGAGTTTTTACAATCTTCATATAAAAAAAACGCAATGGCATCATGTTGGCTCCTTCAAAGTCTCTACTCTACAGTAACTGTGGACAGTTTTGTCAAATATTTGTCGAATCTTGCGTAGCTGAGATAAACTAGTGGCTTTGTTTAAAATTTTTGATGGAACATTTTATCGGTTTTTAGCTAAGACTCAAACCAATAAATAGTTTAAGTGTAATTTTAGCGTCTTTAAGCAATTGGGTATTTTGTCGGGTCACCAAATAAAAATAACATTTATTTACTAATTTTGAATTGAACATTACTTTACCGGTAAAAGAGTTAAATTTTCAAATATAAAATAAAAATAGAAATTACTAAAAACCATTTACTTTACTCTATATATCGCTAATTCCGCAACTAATAACATCGTAGCTCGATTTACTCAAGTTAATAAAGAAATGAGATATTAATATAGGGATGTATTTCCACGTGGCTCGGTATCTTTTTATGAAAATAGATTTTAAAACTGAATATCAAATGCACCGGATTAGTAAACTTCACCCGAACATTTTTTAATATAGAATTCTATTCTATTACTTGCGAATAGCCTCTATAGTTGTGAAAAATGTCCCGGCCAGACCTAGTTTCGACCTCTCATACCCTCTTAAATACAGATCCGTGACACTAACCACTGCTCTATGCTGACTATATAAATTCAAAGTTCTACAACTTACTAATTAACTGTAATAGGTATTAGATTTTTGGTCGCAACACATAAATTTCAATATGTGAACTTCGTTTATTTAAAAATTAATTTGCATTAGAAAGCTCGAGCGAGTTATGAACTTTGTTAAATATATGTGGCGCAACTTGTTTACGTGCACATATCCCATACGAACTATGTACCACCCATGGATGTAGTAGTATAATGGATATGGGATAATATTACAAAAGTGTGTCGATACCGGAACAAAAATGGCTGAATA